>BKCH01001880.1:0-123915 GCA_008635985.1 Ficus erecta | reverse complement strand
CTCTCGACTCTGTCTCTCTCTAGCTGGACGTCGCATTTCTTCGCACCACCGAAAACCAGTCGGCGTCCTCCCTTCACCGCGCGGCACCAGACCTCTGTCGCGCCGTCAGCAGGCCTTTGCCATCCCATAGCTGCGCCGGCACCATCTCCACCGTCCCCTCTCCACGCCGTTGCCGGCTTCGCGGTTGCCAGCCGTTTCCAGTCGCCGGCGTCAAAAATGCAGTGACCAGCAACGGAAATCAAAGGAATCTGAGGAGGTAAAAAGCCAAACTGAAAACCCACAAGTAGTTATATGAAATCCCCTAATGAAGATTCAAATAATTTCAAAATACCCTAATCTCTATATCTTCTGTCTCTAACTCTCTCTCTCTATCTCTAACTCTCGACCTCTGTCTCTCTAGCTGGACTTCGTACATTCGTTCACCCACCGAAAACCAGTCGGCGTCGTCCCTTCACCGCGCCGGCACCAGACCTCCGTCGCGACCTTTGCCGTCCCATAGCTGAGCCAGCACCATCACCACCGTCCCATCTCCACGCCGTTCAAGGATTCGCGGTTGCCACTCGTTAGCAGTCGTCGGCGACAAAAACACGTGTCCATCAACGGAAATCAGGGGAATCTCAGGAGGTAAAAATCCAAACTGAAAACCCACAAGTATTTATATGAAATCCCCTAATCAAGATTCAAATAATTTCAAAATATTATTCCTCTGTGAACAGCCAAAAAACGACATCAAAGGGAGGAAAGCTTTTGGCAAATATATTTTGGGATGTTTGAATATCTTAATGTGGCTTCTACTTTAATTATTGTTACAAAGGCTTTCATTTGGTTTAATTTAATCAATTTACATGTTTTATGTTGCTATTCCTCGTCACTCCGTGAAGTTATTCCACTACTTTGCAGTCAAACCTCAATTTTGGGATTAGATGTTACTCTTGGTTTAACTCACTTTGTTAAATATTTCTTATATGTAAACAATGTAGGTTTTCTTTTTCTTTTTTTTTTGTTGTTGGATTTCAGATTTATAGTTTGGTTTTAGATATGGATAAGAGTTGGATCTTTGTGACGAATCGACTTTCGGAGACATATAGGAGTGGAGTGAAAAGATTTATTGAACAAGCACGCAATCACCTAGATGAGGAAGGAAAGTGTCGTTGTCCTTGTAATAATCTTCTCTCTCTTTCTCCTACTTCTTCTTCATTAAAAACACAACCAAAAAGAAAAAAGACTGATTCATAGTTCACTTCTTGTCAACAGTTTGTTAACCATGGTTGGTTCAGATTCAAAGTTGTTCTGGATATTTTCTTCATATCAGCTGGCCCTTTTTCTTCTGGTCGATTTGACGATTGACGGAGAAATTTGATGGTCTATGAGATGGTGGTCATTAACAGCTATAACTAGAGCAACTTTCTGGTTTTTGATCAAAAAACTTTTTGATGTTTCTGATTTGATATCATCTCCAACGTGCATGTCCTCTTAGTTCCTTTTAACCGTTCATATGCTTGGAACATATGCCTTGAAATATCTTTATCCCTGGAAGTTTCTCTCACGATCATTAGGTCGCTAGTCGACGCGCTTTACAATGTTCAGATTCTCGTTAGATTCCGAACAGCTTGTCCTTCTCTCGTGTGTTCGAAAGAGGAGAGCTGGTTATTGACCCTTCAAAGATTGCTTCAAGGTACCTTCACAAGGATTTTCGGCTAGACCTTGTGGCTGCTCAGCCCCTTCCACAGGTATGCCCCTGTAGAAAGAGGTAAAAATTTACGAGTTTGGTGGATAAATGAGTTATGCTTTTAAGTTTGCGAAAACTATAAAGTGCATAGAATTAGAATAACTTGTTCTGCAGATTTAGTGATTATAGACCACTCCGTGTAAGTTCACTTTTCTAAATCGTTATCTCCTTCATATCAACTTAATTTCAAAGTGATCCTATTCCGCTATTCCTCTCTCGGATATGTGCTAATACGCTTTTGTAAGTACGTTTTAGGATTCTGTTGGTACTTTAGCAAAGTTAGTATTAACGTTAAGGAAAGAAAATTTTTTTTATTTTTTTGAATCTATAGAAAAAAAAATAAAGAAATATGGATGGCAATCGTAAGAAGAAGAGAGCAAAGACGGTGGGTATTTAGGCGGAGCCGCATGGGTGCTGAAACCATAATAATTCGCCACACCGCCAGCTCCGGCCCCAGTTTGGTAGAGGTTTTTCTTCTTGCAAGATTAAGTATTTACTAGTACAATATTTAGTAAGCTGTGACTCTTGGATTTGCTTAAGTATTACTATTTTAGTATTTTGTTTGGATCTAATATGTATCAAGATATTTAGAGAGATTTGGTATTTTGTTTAAATTAATATTTGGTATTTTGTCTATTAAATTTGAATTTCATACATATATTTTGGGAAAAAATACAGGTACATAAATTTGTTTAAATTTTGGTGGCCACAAAATTCGGTACCAAAAATTTAGTATTTTTTGCCCTTTTTGCTACCAAATAGTTGGTGGCTAAAACATAAGAATTTGCTACAAATACCTTTTGTTACCTAAATCTTGTATATTTTGCTACCAAAAATACATTATGCTACCGAAATTTTGGTTTCCAAATCATGTGTTTTTGACTACCAAATTCCTTCTGCTACCAAAATATTCGGTAACTAAATCTCATGCATTTTGTTACCGAATATTTGGTCACAGAATCTTGTACAATTCGCTACCAAAAAATTTTGCTACCAAAAAATTTGGTAACTAAATCACATATTTTTTGCTACCAAATACCTTTTGTTACCCAAAATTCGGTATCTGAATATCCTACTTTTCGCTACCAAAATTTTGGTACCTGAAATTATAGACTTTTTGTTACCAAATACTTTTTGTTACCAATTTTTTTTGTAACTGAATATCATATTTTTTGCTACCAAATACATTTTGTTACCAAAATCAATTTTGGTAACAAAAAGTTTTTGCTACCAAAAATTTGGAAACAAATACTTTCTGCTACTGACTTTCTGCCACCAAATTTCTTTGGTACCAAAAACTTATTGTTACCAAAAACAGGACTTTCAACTACCGAATTTTTGGTAATTGAAAATTGATTTTCTTGTAGTGTGATACCGATTTTGGGGCTTCATAATTCCTCATTGGGGGACCTTCCTCGTAGTTATTCCATTTCTCGTACAATATAACGATGCATATGAAAGTTACAATAAGTAAATAATAAAGTATAAACTCATCATGTATTTAGTCCACGACCAAGGTTCTACTAACAAGCCAAAATTTAAACATGTACAAACTAAATCATACCAATAGAGCCACATCTTTAAAAATAAATACTTACATTTCAAAAATTAATATATATATAAATATAACATGCGTATATCAGAACAGATAGAGGGTGGGGAAGGCTTTTCCCGCCCCACCTCGCCCCCACCTCAAGGATGATTTTATCCCCAATCCTATCTCTACCGTGGCATTGGGGTAGGTCCATGGAGCCCTGACACCATGGGCTATATTGTCATCCCTAAATCCATTTGTAATTTGTATTCTATGGGGATAATTAGGCCACATGCCATGGAATTTGAACGTGGATTAATTTTTGTCACAACTTAAAAACTATTGTAGAATAGGCAATAATGATGATATTATAATTTAAGCTAAATTATTTTTTTAATTTCTCTCCTCTTTTTCCTTCTCTTCCCCGCACGACAAGGCCTCCCCCCGCCCCCTTCTCTCTCTCCCCTATCTCTCTATTCCTTCGAAGACCACATCTCTCAATGCTTAATCCTCCACCACTAGCTCCGATCTTCTCGCATGAGCTCCGTTCGCCAGTGCCAACTCTGATCCTCCTGCGCAAGTTCCATTCGCCTTCGGCAATCTACCAGTTGCCGCAATCGATACCTCCACTATGGTTGCCGAACTCGTAGTACCACAACCACCCTAATAGATCCAAATCTCCTGTGCACGACCATCCTCTAATATCGCCCTCAACGATCCGAATCTCCTCCTCGTGCGGCCACCCCCATCCACTGTCCTGCCACCGTGATTCCTGTTTGCTCGCGCGACACCTCTGACCTCCTCCATGGCCGCAGTATCTCTCTTTTTTGGAGGTATTCTCTCCTTTTCTTTTGGCGGTGTCTTTTTCTTTTTAAAATTACCACAAAAAAAAATTTTATTGTTGAACTGGCACAAGTAAAAATTGCGGATTACACGACGGTTATTAATCGTTGTGTAAAGTTTACACGACAGTTAGACAACCGTCGTGGAAGATACCACGACAGTTATAGAATCGTCATGGTATTTCAACATTACACGATGGTTCACACCGTCATCTAATCAAGAAAATAGTACCAAACACCCCAAAATTGTAAACTTTACACGACGGTTTTGAGGCAAAACCATCGTGTAATGTCACACATTACATGACGGTTTTGCTTCGAAACCATTGTGTAATGTAGCCATTACACGATAGTTTGCCTCAAAACCGTCATGCAATGGCTGCATTACACGACGGTTTTGAGCCAAAACCATCGTGTAATGTGTGCAATCAACAAAAAAAAGCCAAATTTTTTGTAATTCAAGGGCAAGTACATGACATTTTTGAGCCAAAACCACCGTGTAATGTGTGTATTACACCATAGTTTAGCTCAAAACTGTCGTGTAATTGGCCTTGAATTAAAAAAAATATGGCGTTTTTGGTGATTTATCATGGGTGGCCTAACCTGTGTGTTATCCAATACACGATCCAAGATATTAGCTACATCGTATCAAAGTAATAATACATACCATTTATTACATTACAATTTACATATCATAATTAATGAATTGCATTACATGGCTAGCCCATTCTCCCTAATCAAATCCAAATCATGAGAAGTAAAAAATTATTTACTTTCAAGTATATCAATTCCACTCAATACTATGTCCCTCATAAAACCTAAACAAAATAACCACATTCAACACTTTCTTCTTGGAGAGGACAAGGACGGTCTGAGATTTTCGTTTTACAGTCTTGTCTCATTCTAATCCCTTCTCTGGTTATAAGCTTCCAATCTGTTAGGGCCCTAGCAAGTTCGTAAAATTCAAAATAATTAAGATGCATATAATTAAGATTAAATCAAAAATTAACATATGAAAATTGACTTACATTTTCATTAGATTAGTAAAATCATCCCGCTTTTTCTCTCAAAGAGGATCAAAATAAAGGACTAGGTTCTCACATGGGTCAATGACTCCCAATACCCAATGTCTCCCTCTGTTATGTGGCACGAGATAAAGTCGTCCTTTTGGTGCGTCATGCAAAAAGCCGATAAGAGCATCGGCTCGCTCTCTCAAGCCAGCATCTAGAGTATATGTTCTAACTGGTGAGATCAAGGTTGGAGACACAAACACAAACTTCTCAGCTAGCCCGTTAATCCTACATAGTTCCTCCAAATATCTGCATAAGCGGAGCAAAATTGTTACTTTGGCTGACATATAGAAGAATTTCCAGATAAAAAAAAAAAATTAGAGATAGAATGACGTACCTGATGTATATAATATACAATTCGCACTGATTTCTTGTAAATTAATGAACTCATAAATATCATCAAAGCTCAGAAAGACAGGCATGTCAAAACCAGTGATAGTGTATGGTATTGGGACCTCAATCTGACTACCTTCACGCATAAAACTATGTGCATAATAAGCCAAAGGCCTCATCTCCATGTTCGTTTTATTAAAGTCGAACAAAGCTTTATGTTATTGCGCATCTTGTTGTATCTCAGTTCGAGAGTTGATCGTTTTTTTTTTTTTTTCCAAGCTTTTTTTGGCGTTTGTTTCCCTCTTGCTTGGTCAGGAACGTGACTAGGCCCTCGACTCGCCGTGTTCATACTCGTGTCGAGCTCAACTAATGTTTTAGGCCAAACAACAAACCCATTAACTGACTCCTCCACAGTTGTTGCCTCGTACGTCGGAATAGGTAATGCTGCTTTTTTTTTTTGGCACATTGATTGACACTCGCACGTTTCTTCATCCAGTGGAATCCCATGGACTGCATTGGTGGGAAGACTCTCCATCCATGCTCTTCCAAACGCAACACGCAACTGTCCACCATGAAGTTCATCGAAAATATAGAGCTTACACTCCTGACTGTTGACCGGCATGGTTGGCGGATCAGACACTCAACGTTGTTTTTCTTGGATAGAGCAACTAGCCTTAAAGCTGTTGTCTTGGTCAACAGTTGGCACATTCCTTGGTCAAACGACGGCTCCACATCTTTCTTCGCACGTAGAGCACGCACCAACGCCTTTAATTCTTCTATTTCACATCTCATTGATAGTACTTCATTATCTATTCGAACTTCATTTAGGTTGAAGTACTGAGACTACTTTCCGAACTTTGATTGCCCACGGATACGTCCTGGTGTTCTGGTCTAGATAATGCTTGCGTCAATACATCAGTAGTGTCAACTGATTCGAAAGTGCCTTGACTCTCATGTGTGTTGTACTCCATCTACAAGATAATGTAAAGAACTCATTATAAATAAAATTTTTATAAGTGGCTCTAGTGATGAAGAATTTATTGTTAATTAGTAAACTTACTATCTTCTCACTAACTTTTTTACATGTTGGATCCTTCAACTCTCCATTTGAGCCTGTCTGTGAATCTAGCCACAATCCATCCCTTTTTTCCCATTTCCCAGTCTTTTTAAACTGTAATTTAACATCGTTAGTATACATGAGGACATTAAATACATAATTTACCTATGATTTATTACAAACAAAATTTATTTACATACTTTTTCCTGGTCAAGCTTTCTATATCTATCTTGGCCTCCTCTCGATGTGTATTCTTTATTGGTCCTTATTTCGCTTCCACGATCCGAAAGTTGTTGGAATTGTGAGGATGTTCTATACTGAACAAATTTCACCCAATCCTCTTCTTCTATATTGGGGTAGTTGTCTCAATAACTTTTTGAGGCCGTGTCCACACACTATATTCTGTTACAAAGTCCTCGACAAACGTCTTGTAAAGATCATGTCGAAAATTCCTTGCAGCTTCACCACATGATTTTAAACAATTACTCCGAAAGCAATCATCCACGTTGAAAGAAGTAACAGTTTCTTTCTAAATTATTTCTTTCAATCCGTCCAAATCACGGGATGTCCAATCTTGAATCCATATTAGAACATGCTCTCGAGCGAACACACCAATCCAGCTCATCAATTCATCACCGTGCTTCCCTTCCAGTTGTCCTTTCTCGTCAAAGGTGACTTCAATTCGTTCACCTCTTTTCCTTGCCACATGGACTCATTCATTATAGTTGCCCATTACTTGCCATCGGCATTGGGATTAAATGGATTTTTTCTTAGTGCTCGTCCTTTTTTGCAATCTTCCATTGTATTTTGGCTCATGTTTTATTCCAACACTCACCTATATTTATTGCAACACAAATATAAAAAAAAAAACTAGTATAGCGGACCAATATAATCGAATCAAATTAACATTTACTACCAATAACCTTAACAAAATCAAGCACACATTACACGACAAACTTAAAATGATAAAAAATTACACAAACTTATGTGTACTAATTTCACCAATTAAAAACCTAAACCGTGTTATTATCCAAAATAAAAGTCCATTTTGACATTTCATCGGGCATGTAGTGTGCGGAAAAAAAAAACCGTGTATAAAATAGTGTATAAAGTGCCAAAACCGTGCACAACAGATTCGAAAATATAGAGCAACAACTCAAAAACTGAGCACACTACACTAGAATCAAATTCCATATGATTATCCAAAACAAAAATCCATTTTGACATTTCATCGAGCATGTGGTGGGTGGAAAAAAACCGTACACCACATGCACCAAAACCTAGAGCAACAACTCAAAAACCGACACACTATAGCACACTATATAGAATCAAATTCCATATGATTATCCAAAACAAAAATTCATTTTGGCATTTCATCGAGCATGCGGTGAGCGGAAAAAAAACGTACACCACATGCACCAAAACCGTGCACCACATGCACCAAAACCTAGAGCAACAACTCAAAAACCGAGCACACCACACTAGAATCAAATTCCATATGGTTATTCAAAACAAAAATCCATTTTGGCATTTCATCGAGCATGCGGTAGGCGAAAAAAATCATGTTAAAAAATGTGTGTAAAGTGCCAAAACTGTGCACAAAACATTCATCTCCAAAGAGCAACAATTAAAAAAACATCCAAACAACACTACAAATTACACTCAAAGCAACAACTCAAAGCATTGGGTGTTCGTAGTTGTTACAAAACAAGAGTTTGAGCAATACTGGGAGAGAGAGCTAGAGGCGACGGCGTAGGGGGAAAAACGGGGATTATGCCGGCGGTTTGGGAAAAAAGGAGAGCGTGGGTAGAAGGCGGCAGCGGCGGCGGCAACGGCAGCATGACAGGAGAGGGGGGCGGCGGGCGTGCGAAGGAGGTTGGTAGGAGAAAACTTTGAGTTGTCTAGAGGTTTGAAGATGAAAATGATAATAAATGAAGTGGTAAGTGTATTTAAGTAATGGGTTTACGCGCGGATTTCAAAGCATGAAATTTGAAATTTTTAAAATTTTCGGAGAATTACACGACAGTTTTGAAAGAGAGAGAGAGATTGATTGGGGAAGAGAGAGAAAAAAAATTTAAAAAAATTTGTTTAAATTAATTTATGACATCATCAACATGACATTTTTTACATGACTTTTTACACCCGTGGTAAAAATCAATCCACCCCTTAATTTTTGGAGGGGTATATACCCTAATTATCCCAATGAGTTGGGTCAGTCATTGGCTCAAAAGCACGACATATAATCCAATGGCCTATGAAAACAGCCCACCAATCTGAAATTGGGCCTCTTTTTTCCTGCCTAATCTAAGGTCTGCACTGTGATATCCATTGGGTATTGTTATTGCCTCTGCAAAAACACGTATTGAATTATCATTTCCGTTAGAATTGTTTCAAGTTAGTTTTTTTTTTTTTTTGTCTTAAATTGAATAAATATGGATGGCTAAAAAATAAACTTATCTATTTAAAATATTTTTCACAATTTCTCTAGCCCGATTATTTGAGAAAAGGCATACGACAAGAGCAAGAATTTTTCAAACCTTATCTCACATGACATGATTATTATGCTTAGCCACTTCCATATTCCAAGAATTCTATATGATTCCTTCCCTTATCCTTTCATGGGGCTCGTGTCCAAAGCACCAAAGCCTTTCATTTATTTTAACATTTCCCTTTGGTACGTGTTGGAATTTATGTCGTTTCAAAATTTGGATTCTCATCATCCATTCTTTTTCCCATGATAGGTCGTTTTCCAATCGCATTAAAGTAGTTTTGGCATTTTTACCTTCTTTGCCACACCTTTATATATATATATATATATATATATATATTTATATTCCCACTTGTGTTTCATACGCAACATGCAATAATTAATTACCCAAAAAATAAACATCCAATAATTGATCATACCATAGAAATTTAAAATCATTGTATCCTTTTCAAGAAATATTTACCGTGACAATTTTGTTACGTGGTTCTGATGTCATATTATATCACGAAACAAAAAAAGAAAACAAAATTATACGATTCAGAACTATATATTATCGGTAAAGTAGTTTCATCATATCGGGGTCACAAAACTACATAATGAACTATATACTTAAAAGTCATGTGAATTGTCTTTCAAGTGCTAGTTTTCTGCCGCTGGTCGCCTAAAAGCACCATTTTGTGCCCACTTGTCGGGTCCTATCTTTTGTACATTACAAAAAATATTTGCCGTTAAAAAACTAAAAACAAAGTAGTGAGATTGACTACACTATGTATTCCATTAACATATTTGTAACAAACTATCATTTTCCCTCCATCGTAAAGTTAATTGCAAATTGTCACTATCCATACCAGATTATATGCATATATATGTGTATTATGCATATAGGTATATTTTATATATATGTGGATTATTCATGCCAAGCTGTCTTGGATGAATTGTCTTTATTATGAGGTTGGAAAAATCTTGTCCATCAATACAACTTACATTAAAATATTTATTAAAAAAATCATGTCCCATAGTATTTAGTCACGTCATTCTTATTCTTTTTTCTTTCTTTTCTTTTTTGGCGATAAACAAAGGGAGCTTGCACCAAACATGCTCAATAATAACATTCACATACATCTCAAAAAAAAAATTTATTTTTTCTAGTTTTAATTAAAAAATAATAATAAAAGTTTTGTGGTTTTTTATTTTAGTGCAAGTTTAAGTGGCGATTTTTTCATTCACCAAATTAATTGACAGGGAATTATGGAAAGGAAGTGGTACCAAATGAGAACGTGATTTTGGATCTAGTCCGATTGGTGCATCATGGTGATGTTGAATCCATCACAATATATATATATTATAGGTATATGTATATTGTGTGGTGTATATATTTATATTTCAATCGATTTTCCTTCTTTTATTAATTTAGACAACGGCAGAGAAACAACCTCTGTCCCATAGAAGGTCATTAAGAAATAATTAATGATTTGTGTTAAATAGAGTGGCTTCTAAACCATGATGGTTTGTTTACACTCATACCAATCACCAACAAGCTGATTGTATGGTTGACATGATTTAGTTAACAAATCATTGGTACGAAAATTTTGTGATATGGGGGTCCCTTTTAATGCAACCAACTCAAGAGAGAGAGACCACAGTGATGGTGAAATATCGGCTGTGGATGCTTTTTTTTTTTTTTTTTTTTTTTTGTCTCTCCTAAATATAATCTCCAGTACGAGAGTTTGAATCTCTAAGCGGAGTGGAGAATTATGTGTTGTAGCGTACTGGGTAACCCTACACGTCTATCCTAGAACTCTTCCGCATGTGATTCTACTATATTGCTAAATAGTTGGTGGACGAACCATCGATCTCCTTTTTTATTCAACAAACCGAAACAAAACAAAACTCAAATATAAAGAATTTTCTTGTGTATGTTTCTATTAGATTTTTGTTAAGTTCCTGTTTAATTGTAACATATTTTTAAACAGATATTTCTGACGGAGGAAAACTATGTCTTATTAATATGGTACTTTTTCATATTTTAGGACAAAAAAAATCAATGAAATGGAGTCCAATCACCTTTAAAACAAAAAACAGTAAATGGTAATGTATTATAAAACATAAATCAAGACAGAATTTTAAGTTCAAAGATTATAAATGTTACAAATTCAAGTGTGTTTGAAACACAGATTTAAAATTGTTGAAAAAAGTTGGTAGAGAAAAAATAGTGGTGCATATTTCGAAATAATGAAAATTTGGAAGAGAAAAAATAAGGTGGGGCATATTTGGAAATAATAAAAATTTTACGTTGAAATTGAAAAATTTTAGAATCTTTTGAAAAAAAAAAAATTCAAATCTATGAGTTAAAAGTGTTTGGGTAGAACTCATCCTCGGAAATTAGTTCAAGGAGGGAGGGAGCCCTATGTTAATGGACTTGGGTAAAATGCATCTCCAAAAGCTAACACAAAGGAGATGACACTCAATCCACATATAAACATTACAATAGCCAAGTAACTTGGCGAAGTGGGACAAATTCATAATCTAATCCCTCTTTCACGCCTAGTGTGTCATGTAAATTGTCTAGAGTTAATCCACCGTCCCCTATAAAATTTAGCTCTGATGTCATTTGAAATGGGCTTTGATTAGAACTCGTTTCAAAAGCTAACTCAAGAGGAGAAGAAGTCCAACTCAGATATAAACATGAAAATAATCCAATAACTTAGAATGATGCGGGACAAATTCACAATTGAACACTATGTTCTAAACATGAACGTGACATGACTCTACAGTTTGAGGTTAATTACAAAGTGGAATTAACATTATAATTTATATTATGTGGTATGCTCAAACTAATTTTCATATCTTACAAACATAATACGTAATTGAATTAAAAACGGAAAAAAGGCATCTATATCTTTAACACACACGACATTCGTCGTTTTTATTTTTCCCCTTTTAACCCTTTTCTTACGAGAGGCCAATAAAGTTTGGCTTTGGATGCCGAATTTAGAAGACTGCTATAGCTCAACATCACTGTTGGTTCACGTACGGCCAAATAGATCCTACTTTCTCATGCTTTTTTTTTTTTATGCCAAACTTCATTTGTCTTCACAGCAAAGCCAAGAATGTCCATGTCTCGAGTCTGTCTTCATTCTTTAGCCAAAAATAAATAATAAACATTTAATAAGGAGTATTTTGTTAGGGTGTTATGACATTTAATTAAATCCTTCAAATTATCGTATTCGTTTTAGGTATTAGGTATAGTTTGATATGATCTAATAATTTAAAAAATTGGCATACCTAAAAAAAATAATTTAAAAATTGAGATTCTGGTTTGTTACCTTAATAACTTTCTAACTAATCACATTTTAACATGCCATTCAATGAACTCATATATTATTAATGAAAAACGAATGTGAAAATCATTTTTAAGGATACGTTTACTTTGCATAAAATGGAAAATGAATATGACTAGTCATTTCTCCCTTTCTCATTAATCAAGTGTTTACCAAAAGAATATTAACATGTTTATTTACAAAGAAATAGGAAATATGAGTCAATTTCTCGTTTACCTTGCTCTTTTTTTTTTTTTTCCTCCTAGAATAAAAGTGAGAAAAGGCGAACCCCACATCAATTTGGGATTGAGAAACAAGATTGGCAATCCAATAACCCTCCAAATTGTGGACTCTTAATCTTCATATTAGCAATAGACTACCATATTATCCTTAATTTACTTACAAATATTATATTAAAAAAAATGCCAAAAATATAATAACAACCTAATTATTAATGACATATAAAAAAATATTAATTATTTTGTATTCACTTAATATTACATAGTTATCTTAATTATTATTAAATTTGTTATAATAAATAAAATTTTTATTTTTTATTACAATAAAAAAAATGTGTTTACTTTCTTTCTTGACAATAATATGTGTTTTATTTTTGACACTATATTTTTAATTTTACTTATTTAATTCAAGTTTTTACTCTTTTTTATTTTTTTAAAACAATAAAAACAGACAAATTATATTTATTACCTTACCATCTTGATATTATAATGCGTAGTTTTTATTTCGATCACAATATGATAATAAATAAATAAATTGATATTTTATAATTTTGAAAACACAATTATGAAATGGTGTACAAGTGAATTTTCAATAGTGCATTCCAATTTTAGATTTAAGTAAATGCATAAATGAGATTCAAAGTAACTTCGATTCTGAATTCTAGAACGAAGTAAACAACTTTGGACTTTGAATCCTATAGTATCTACTTTGAATCTCACTCACTCTTATTCAAATGCACTCCGTGTACACGTAAGTAAACACACCTAGATAAGTTATTCATTTTTTTTTCTCATTTAATCATATGTTTATTTATAGAATTGGTCAGGTGAATTTAATGGCCCCACACAATATAAAGGATGAAAAAAAAAAATGTCAATCTTTACATCCTGCTTGGAATTGATTTATTAAAAAGAATGAATGTCAAATCTATTTATGCCCTCTTAATACTTTCTCATGAGTAAATTATTGTCTGATTTGCATACTGATATTTTTAATAGTTACATTGATAATATTACATTACGTAATAAATATTGAAAGAAAAATTGGATTGTTTTTAATATAATAAGCAAGTAAAATCACTAGAAAGAAATACGCGCTTTTCTACTCCTATTTACTTTCTTTTCAATTTCACAATGACCTTTTCTCTTATCTTCATTTACGACAAACGGCGCCTAAAATTTTTTCATCTTCTTGTTCTTGTTCTTTTTTTTTTTTTTTTTTTTTTTTTTTTCCCCTCAAAGGATTTTTCTTAAAAGAAACAAAAGAAATCGATGTCCTAAAGCTAACAGATGATTAAGATATGAGGGACTGATGCCGTTGAGCAGCAATTGGCATGGGCCTACGGTCCCACTCCGACCACTGACCAGCCGTGACAGAACAATTCCAACTTTCAATAACTCAATGATAATAATTATTTTTCATATTTTTAACCCTATAATCTTATTTTAAATTCATTTAATTTGTTCAAAATTTTATGGGTATTCGATAATATCTATTTATGACCAAAAACCATGTGTGATGTGTCATTCTAATGATATTTATTAAGGTTTCGTTTCGATTGCGTGTCCATTTTTGAAAAAAAAAATTATTTTGAAAGAGAATTCTTTTTATTTTGAGAATAAGATGATGTTTGGATATGTAAAAAAATTTCTTTTTGAAAACAAAAGATTGTTTGGAATGAGAAGAAATTGTGTTGGAAATTATGTATTGTGAGAAGATTTCTAAAAGATTCATTTTCTTTCTTGAAAATAATACTGTACAAAATAAATTTGAAAATGAGATATGTTTTCTTTTTTAAAATAAGAGAACTATAGAAAAAGTTAATGATTTTGAATAATGATTTTACTAAAACACCTTAGAATGTATGTACACATGCTTTTTAAGTACACTTTTCCATTAAAAAATTAAAAGAATGGATGAATTTGAAACAACTCCATAATTTCAGAGAAACAGATGTTAGAAACAGAAATTTAGAGGAAATTCTGTTATAAGATCTAAAATTCATGAGGAAATTTTGAAATTTATCCTTATTCTTATCAAACGCTTTTTTTTTTTTTTGGGTAAATATTCTTATCAAACGCTTCATTCCGTCAAGAATCCATATTTACATTTTCGGAAAAGAATGTTTAATTTATGTCATTATCACCCACAGAAACAATACCTTTCACTTTTTCAACGAACTGCATGATTAAATGACAATTGTCCTACATTCACAATGCTTTATCACTAATTTCGTAAACATTTTACAATTATTTGATCGTATAGTTTCCTAAAACTGCAAACATGTCAGAATTTGTGCTTATTTAGTGGAGCGCATTCCCTATATTTATTGGATTCTTTGACAATAAATTATGTTCTTGTTATTATTATTATTTTCTTTTTTCCCAAGATTATTATTGTTATTGTCATTGATAATTATGATGATTAGATAATGATGATGATAATAATATAATAAAAATTATTATTATTATTATTTGTAGATGACAATGAGGGAAGTTTATTGGAGTTATATGCGCATAAATTTGACGCATCTTTATATTTATATCTACCATAATGTTATGGTTAATAATTTTACAATTTCGTAATATCAAAATTATCAACTTTAATATTAGTGAGGATAAAATTATAAAAATGTACTTAAAACGTGACTCTCCGTTTAATTTTCTCTTTGTTTTGTAGGGCCGATGTGAGTAACTGCTGATTTGCTTAACTTGGGCCTCATCATCCCTCCACATGAAAAATAGAAAAGTGGACCACCATTTTTAAGTTTTTTTTTTTTTTTTTTTTTTTGGGAGGAGGGGAAAGCACTTGAACGACATAAATTTAAATATCATTGTACTAACATAATACGAAATCAAACTAAAGCTAACTAACATTTGTGTCGTGTTGATTTTTTTTCCTCCCCTTTTTTTTTATTTTCGTATCATAAATTTAAATATCATTGTACTAACATGATACGGAAAAATAAAACGAATGGCACTTTAAATCACATCTTTTTTTTCCTCCCCTTTTTTCATTTTCAAAAAACTCAAAATTTAAAAGTTTATTATTTTATTATTTTAAGTCAAAATGAGAAATTTTTTTTTGTTTATATGCTTACAACAATGAGAGTAACGAAAACAAATATATCTATATTGTTTTTAAAACACATTTCAGATTTTTACACTGCTTAAATATCACAGTTAATTTTTAATTTTTGTTTCAACCAAACACACAGTTTTAAGCATTTACTCATTTCCAAACAAAAAAAAAAAAAAACACACACACACACACACACACACAAAAAGAAAAGAAAAGAAAGAAAATTGAAGCATATAGCACATTTCATGAACTTATTATAATAAATATCATTATTACTTATTATTGTTAGTAAATAACAAAGGCACAAAATTTATTATGGTTTTTTTTTTTCGATTTTACTATTTCTCCTTTTTTTTCCATGTTATTTCCTCTTGTTTGTTGGTTTTCCATTGTTGGTAAAGCTGCGCTCGTCACATCAAAGTCCTCATTGTAGTGGTCATCCGGAGATTGCAGGAGACAGGACTCTATCATTGATGTGAGCTCAGTGCCGAGGTTCCTGCCTCATTGTGAGTCGCAAGGCAGTCACATAGAAGGGGAGATCACGGCCTCGCAATTTGCTTAGCTGTGGCTAGAGATCACCACTCACGATCTGCTTCGCGGCGGTCGGAGATTGTGTGCAAGCTCAAGTCGGCAGTGGGAGGTCGCGACCCCAAGGAGGTTTGCGATGGAGGCTGTTGGCCAAAAGGTTTCGTTAATCGTAATTTTGATGATAACAAACAATTTGACTGGAAAGTTCTAATGTTTTTCTATTGAGTTTTCGTTTAAGCTTAAATTGCATATTTACAATATTAAATTCAAGAAGTGGAGTTATCAAGCTCTTGGACTAAATCATTTAAATATGGATTGGAGCTTCAAGACAAGAAGACTCATCAATACTATATCTCCTAGCTTATGTCCTTGCTTAGTCTTATAATGAGTTTTTTGAAGTGTGGTGAAAATTGTTTTTGACTCCAACATATTCTTAAATTGTTTTGGAATAGTTTTAAAGTTTTTTGGGTGTCAAAAACAAGAAAGGAAGAGTTCTCTGCCTCTGTCCGGTTGAGCTGATGAGTTGGTTCAGTCAACCAGATGGTCCTGTCTGGTCAATTGGATATAATCCTAGAATAGTGCATTGTCTTTGTCTTTCTCCGGTCAACTGGGCGGGACTGTTCCTATCAACCCATACTGTTTAAATTGACTTTTTTTCAGACTGTTGAACAACAACGTTTTTTCAGTAAATTGAGTGGGTTTTTTTTTTTTCAGTATTTATAGGGTTTTTGAGGTTTTTCATGACTATTGATAGGAGGATATTGCTCTAAACTTATCCAAAGCCTTTGATATCTCTTAAAAAGCTTACATTGTAAAGAGCCATATTCTTTATTACTCTTCCATACACCTGAGCCAACTTTGTTTTCACATCTATTGAGTGTTTGATAAGTTGCTTTTGTACCTAATTAGTAGATGCTTTTGACTTAGTAACATGCTAGTTTTAGATATTTTTATGTGTTTTTTATCTCTCATTTTGTTATTTTGTAGAAGAAAATGGAAAGTAAAGTTTTCGAGAAGGGAAAGTGAAGAATAAGGATTGGTGCATCTTGATTGGAGAAAGTTTTACCAACTTGTATTGAAATGTTCATGCCGAAAAGACGATCAATATAGTGAAGCGGCCAAGCTTGGAATGGCTCAGTGATAGATGAGTAGGTTTTTCGCCGAACCTCAATAAAATTCCTGTTTGCATCTTTCTTCATTTTCTCTCTTTACTTATTGTCTTTAAATTGTTTTGAATTTGTGTATTTGGTTATTGTTTATCCTCATTATCAATTTTTTTAATTACATTACTTATTCATAGAAAATTCCAATAATTGCAAAAAGTTTTTAAAAGTATTTAAAAATCCAATTCACCCCCAACTTGGGTAGCTATTCTTGGGACAATAGTAGCGTCGTCACTCCAGTTTGCTCCGGCTACTGAGCAAGGATTTATTTTTTACTCGGTGAATCTGCCTCCCATGCTTGCTTTTGTGGTAACATTACTTCAACACCAAATAGATCTGAAAACACAAATAAAGATTCACACCTCTTATATACATATACAGAACTTTCGTTATATTGATGTGGAACATGGTAAAATACTAGAGGTAACTAAGAAAAACGCTTTCCGTAAATTATGATAAATTGATACTTTATCACTGAAAAAATTTTATGTAAATTTTGGTTTAATTAGGTAAATCCTTACTTTACTAGTGAAAATACATTCTATAACATATTCTGTTTTCACAGGTAAAATTGATTTTTTACATGTCAATCCTTAATTTACATGTGAAAATACATTCTCTAACAGTGTTAAAGAGTCTGTTTTCACTAGTAAATTGGTTTTTAACTTGGCAAATTCTTAGTTATACATTTGTAACAGTGTTACAGATTCTGTTTTCACTGGTAAAATGATTTTTTAACTAGTGAATCCTTATTATATATATATACAGAACTTTGGTTATCTTGATGTGCAACATGGTAAAACACAAGAGGTAACTAAAAAAAACACTCTGTAAATTCTGGTAAATTGATATTTTATCAGTGAAAAATCATTATGTAAATTTTTGTTTAATTAGGTAAATCCTTATTTTACTAGTGAAAATACTTTCTGTAACATATTATGTTTTTAATAGTAAATTGATTTTTTACATGTCAATCCTTAGTTTACATGTGAAAATACATTCTCTAATAGTGTTAAAGATTCTGTTTTCACTGGTAAATTTGTTAAAAAATCCTTAGTTACACATTTCTAACAGTGTTACAGATTCTGTTTTCATTGGTAAATTGATTTTACCTTGTGAATCCTTATTTTACATGGTCAATACTGGATTTAATAAATAAATAAATAAACCTTTAAAACATGGTAAATACATAATTTTTGTAGCAAATACCGGATTTTCTAGAGCAATTGAAAAACCTAAAAAACTAGTTAAATTTAATTCCTCTAATGAATGTGATTACAGACATACCTTAATGGTAATTTCACATTTGACTGTATCAAAAAGTGAAGAGTTCGAATACTCCCGTCTGCAAGTTAAAAAAATATGGTAAAAATAGTTGCAAATATTCTCTCTCTCTAACACATTGTTGATCGATCGAAGATGTAAGCGATCTCCAGTGCACCGACGAGCAAAGAAGCTAGTGGACGTTGATGATGCGGCATTAAAGTCATGATGACGTCAATGTCATCGACGTGTAGACGCCACCAAAAATGCAACTATGATGGCATAAGATCCTCTATTGATGGGACCTAGGCAATTTATTCTAATTTATTCTACTCCATCATTTTTCCTTTTAAAGGTAATTCAAATTTACTAATAAAAAAAATTACGCGCACAAATATTCAAATTTTTGGTAATTTTAAAATCAATTATTTTTAAAAAAACAAATAAAGTTAAAAAAATAGAAAAAAAAAAGTAGATAAAGAAATTAGAAGGAAAACAAATAATCACATGTTGGCGATGGTATTAAAATACAATAATAAGTTGAGTGTTATATGGCACATTTGACCCAAAAAAAAAAAAAAAAAAAACTTTTATGTGGAGACAGATTTGAAAAAAAAAAACTTTTGAGTGAGGATAAATTACAAAATATTAAGAAAAAATAAGGATAAAGCTTAGATTTCAAGAAATTGAAGGGGACACGTGTCCCAGGCACATAGATCCGTGCTTGTTTGTAACTTTGGCAAATATAAAATCTGGCGTTTTATGGAGGATTGACATTTACTATCATTATTTATGTTCTTGCTATTTGGTTTAATTATTTTTCCAAATCTAACATTTGCCTCATTCACCCAAAAAAAAAAAAAAAAAAAACCTCCAAAACTCTAATTGAAATTAGTATTTGAAACTATCATTGAAATTCAAAAAAAAAAACTAAATGAGAACAGCACAAAAATTCAAAATCAATAGTCTATTTGAAAAAAAAAAATACATATATATATATATACTTATAAAAATGAATAAACCAATGCAATCCTCTTACACTATCTAACTGTATGTAATATCATAAATGGATAGTTTAGATTCTCAAAAATAATATGGATTGTTTATTTTGAATCTAACAACTGTAATCAATGGTATTTATGAAGACCCTACGATTAGATATCTCACTGTCCAATCCACTAGTTTCATTAATTTATCAAAAAAAAAAATCCACTAGTTTCATTATTTAATTGGATTTCATAAGAGTCGTATCCGCCTCTAGGATTATTTTTATAATTCAAATGGTAATGACCGAAAATTATGATAATGATAATTATTTTTTTTAGTCAAATAAAAGAAAACTAAAAACCAAGAAAAAAAAATGAAAAGAAAAAAGAAATCGTACAGTATATAGTAATTTAAAGGAGAAAAAGACGATTCCGGCATTGAATGCGTCTGAAATACGCTATGGGGGTTGTGAGTGAGACTTATCTGTTATCAGAATACCGCCACGTCAGTTTGATTTATCGAAAAAAGGACGTGGAAATGATAAAAAAGCACACCTTCCCAAAAGAAAAAAAGGTTAAAAAAAAAAACTTTATTCCACGAACACGAAACCATTCCGTGAGACACAATTTCAAAAAAAAAAAAAAAAAAAACAAACAAAAAAAAGTTTGCTTGAAATATTCTAGAGGTGTTTGGTGTGTAAGTTGGAGTTAAGATTTATAAGTTTAAATAGTAAATTTTTTTAAATTTTTAGAAAAAATAAATAACTTTTTGAAAAAAAAAAATAAAAAATATAATAAAAAAATACAATTTAGTTTAAACTGAACTCATGACCAAACAAGACCTGAGACTTTTGATAACGTTGTTATCTCCACGACGCCGTACCCGTTGCGATTTATATTGTCGGCATCAGAAACTTCCTTCGCTGTGACTTTTGACAGAGGGTCTCCCCTCGTCATTCGAATCAAAATCTATTATTTCTTATTTCATTAATTTTTTTAAAAAATAATTTTATAATATATCATTCAAATTTAAAATTTTAGCTATAAGAAGTTAAATATTAAAATTTTTCAAATAAATTAATAAGATATCAAAATATTGTTAAGAGAATAAAGCTGGACTCTCATCCTTTTATGGTAATTAAATACAATAAATATCAGCCTTTTTCTTCTTCTTCTTCTTCTTTTTTGGTAAGAATTTGTTTCTTCTTCGTTTCACACCACAGATTAACAAACAGAAAAATAAATTAAAAATAAGCACACACACACACAAAAAAAAAAAAAAAAAAAAACAACAACACAACAACAACAAATCAAAACAAAACAAAACAAAACAAAAAAGCGAATCTCTATTCAAGGGAATGCTCTTTTATAGTGTAGGTCTTTTTGAACCTTGGATTAAATTCTCAACTATCTAATTAATAATTAAAAAAATCTTGATTTTTTTTATATTGGTGTATTTGAAATTTGTCATACAATTGTAATTTATATCTTGAACTTTATCATACAATTATAATTTACATTATGAACTTTTAATTTGATAATTTGTACCTAAAGTTACAAATATATAACAATTTACCATAGTAATAACCATGTTAATCTTTTGAAAGAAATTAACATGTAATTTGTATATGCGCCGTTAATTAATGACATAAATGGTTATTTTATCCATTTTAATCCAAATTTATTCATGTTATGTTTTTTAATTAAGATTTATCAGAATATAAAATTTTGTATTAACTTTGTCTTAAACATGTATAAATTTAAGTTGAAATTGATTAAAAAAATGACATTATGCTAATAATTAACGATCTATATTCAAATTAAGTGTCAGTTTTCATTAAAAAAAACATTGTTATCAATAGGGTAGATTGCTACAGATTTGTAAATTCAGTGTATAAAGCATCAAAAATAAAAAGTTTAATATGCAAAAAAACAATACATTTCTTACTTTAAAAGTTTCCAAAAAAAAAAAAAAAAAGAAATCTAAATAAAAGAATAAAGAAAAGAAATTCCTTAGGCTTGAATATATTACCACGTTTTCTAGATTTATAACTGAGCTATAATTATGTTATGCCAAGCCAACTACCATGTGAGGCAAAAGTGCCAACTTAAGAAATCTAAGTATGAACAAAAAATTAAAAAATTAAAAAAATAAACACACACACCCAATAATTATTTACAAAACTCAATGTGGTATCTATTTTATGATCTATAAAATTAACTTGGATATGATAAATTCTAAGTATGAACACAAAATTGCTTGCTAGATGAGCAATTGCAAACATTTAAAAAAAAAAAAAAAAAAGTTATGATTTTAGAAAAGGGAGGAACCGGGGGAGACTACAAAACATTTTTGAAACATGAACAACTAAAGTTATAATTTAGGGCCGTTTAGGGGAATATCTAGAGATGATGTTTTGAAAATTGGGTTGAAAATGTGTGCTTGGAGGAAAACGTTTGAAAATTTTTTGTGATATAAAAAATAGTACAAATTTTTGAAACGTGTTTGGAAAAAATATACAAAATGAATTTTGTCTTGTTTATTTCATCCGTACAAACATTTTGACATAACAATCATCTCATTTTGATTTGAAATGAGAAAATTATGAATTTTAAAGTTTAAATATTTTAAAAATGGAAGAGAGAGAAAATTTGATATAGATTTGAGATTTTAAAATTTAGATAGTAAAATAATATCTGGAATTTGATCGCAAACGAGCCCTTAGGGGCCGTTTGGTGTTATGATTCAAACCATAATTTTCAAACGTTTTTTTGTCTTTTTATCAAAAAGTTTTTGTCTTTTTCCTAAAAAGTTTTTTGTTTTTTTTTTGAAAATTCAAAAAAATTTATTATTAAAACTTAAAAATTCAACTCAAACTCATTCACCAAACAAACCCTTAGTGTAGGTCTAGTTCACAAAGGTGTTATCAACTTCTATCCCAATATATATATATATATATATATATATATATATATATATATCTAGCATTGAGTTTTTTTTTTTTTTTTAAATATAGAGATATAATAAGCTTCTTTCTCTTATTTTTTTTTTCCTGAATTTCCTGAATGAAAACATTTTAGTTTCAGTCCCATCAAATAGATGTTAAAGTTTTTCGTTAACAAGTTTCATGAATGGTTTCATTTTTCTTTCTTTTTTTCTTTTTTGAAAAATGTAGGTCCCAAAATATAAAATACGCTTTTGTTAAAAAGAAAAAGAAAAAGATGATCAGATAAATAATTGATCATCCATCTGACATAAGATTTTATTTTTCAGTCAACAGATTGTAAAAAACATTTTAAGCCGTTAAAAAATGGTCTTAGCTATCACTTGATTACAATTAAAACAAAAAAAAGTTCCTAATCATTTTAAAGTCTAATTCAACAATTGAAATTTGTGTTGTATTTATATTTTAAAATAATAGACCGCGTTCTAACTTCACCCTACAAACAAAACTTATCCATGATCTTATTTGATCCAACGGATCATAAATTACATTTAAATGTTTGTAATCAAATAAAGAATTTGAATTATGTATTTAAATAAAAAATATATTTTGATAGTTTTTATTAGAAGTCTAAAAGGTAAATTTAAATAGTGTAAAAGTAAAAAATGAGTGTGATATAAATTTTTAAAAAGTGAAAATTTTGATTTAAATTTGAATTGAATTATTATGAAATTTCAACATTCAAATCGTTTCTTTAACAGTGGTCAATATAATAATAATTATTCCAATAATTCATCCAAAAACACCATTACTTTACAAGAAAATGATCGAGTACAAAGAACCATAATTATGAAGAATGGATCTTGTTGACGAGTCTCATGTTATGTGAATTACTCTTTATTAGTGTATAGCATTGGAATTATTGATATTTCTAAGACATTGTTTGGCAAAAAGCTCTGTTTAAACTAAACTGTACTTTTTTCATCATGTTTTTTGTATTTTTCCCCAAAAAGTTGTTTGTCTTTTCTGAAAATTCAAAAAAATTCAAAAAAATTTACTATTTAAACTTATAAATCTTAACTCAATCTTACACACCAAACACCCCCTAATATTGCTCCAACAATTTCATATAAAAAGAAGAAAAAAAAAACTTGGGGGCCGTTTGAGGGTGAAGTTTGGCATCTGGTTCCTAATTTTTTTTAAAAAATCTTTCTTCTTGACTCAAAATTACTTTTTACTATTCATATAAGTAAATTTAAACTTTAAAATCCATAACTTGTTATTTCAATTTCAAATGAGATGATAAATTTTTTAAATTATATAGAATTTCGAGAAAAATAAAATAAAATCTATATTAATATTTTTTTGAACATATTTTAAGCTTTTACTCAAAACAGTTTTATTTTTTCAACCAGACATATATTTCCAAAAGGAAATTTTCCATAAATTCTCCTTAAATTTTGTCACTAGTGTCAATATGCCCCACGAACTATGAAATATACCTATTGTACCATATAAACTTTAACATTTATTTGTCAAGTTGCCCCTCTGTTAGTTTCCGTTAGTTTTTTATTATTTTTAATGTCAATATGCCCCATGATATTTGCATTTGTGTCAAAATGCCATGATATTTTCATTTGTATAAAAAAAAAAAAACAACAGGTAATAAAGATCAGAGTATAGTTTGACACAAATATTAAAGATCACGGGCATTTTGACACAAATGTAAAGTTCAAAGGTATTTTGACACAAATACAAAGTTCAAGAGTATTTGACATTAAAAATGACGAAAAAAACTAACGGAAACTAACGAAGGGGACAATTTGACACATATGATAAATTTCATGGGGCATAACATTTACATTTCATAGTTCATGAGGCATTTTGACACTAGTGACATAGTTCAGGGGGAATTAATGGCATTTTTCCTATTCAAAACTCTAATTCAAATATCTCTAAAACTACATCTCTGATACCTCCACCAAACATAGCCTTAGAAAAAAAAAAAAAAAAAAAAGAAAACTCCTTCAAAGTGACCCTTGGCATGTAAACTGATTAGACAACTCAAGTTATCTAACTCCAAAATTTTTTTTTGTTTTCCTAAAAAATCAACTTAATTATAACTTAAAAACTCAAAATTAAAAGTTTATAACTTTGTTATTACAAGTTCAAATGCGATGATTTATTTTTAAATAGCATAAATTTCGAGACGAACAGATGAAAATCTATATTGATATATTTTTTTGAACACATTTCATGTTTTAACATTTTTTAACTCCAAATAATTTATTTTCAATCAAACGCATAATTTCAAAACTCAACTTAACTTAACTCCAACTAAAAATTACTCTAATTCTCTAACTCAAGCGGACCAATCAAACACATGTTTAACCCTTAGGATCTGTTTGCTTCGCCAGTTGGATAAGAAAATTTTAAGTTAGAGCTGATTGACTTTTCAAAAATTTGTAATAATTTTTATTGACTTTGAAAAAAAAAAAAAAAACTGAGATGAAATTTTTTTTATTTGTAGATGTCGAACCAAACGGAAGCTAAAGGGAGAAAAAAAAAAAAAACAACAAAATTGATTGTGCTAAGAAAACTTCCCAAAGGGCTAAATATAAACATCAATTTCCAAGAACCCAACCAAAAATATAAAAAGAAAAAAAAAGAGAAAAAAGAAAAAGCAAACAGATCCACTAGCCACTTGGCATTATCTCCCTCTCTATATTTTTGAACAAATCTACCCAATTATAAAAAAAAATATTTTTCCTTTGATTTTGTAAATAAATTTTTTTTGTAAATTAAATTATAAAACTATAAAAATTATAAAATATATATAATTTCCACCACACGCCCTCACTGTCCTTCCCTCCTAGGCTCGTCTACCTCATTTCGTATTCACTCTCTCTCCTCTGTTTCTCTCTCATCCACCTATATATAGAAGCCCTACAGACCCTCGACTTTCATATATTGTTGCCTCTCTCACCGCCAAAAACCTCGTCTGTTCCTCTCTCTCTCTCTATCTCTACCTCTGTTTCTCTCTCTTCTTTTCTGTTTTTTTTTTGGGTTTCATTTTGTCTCAGCTATGGGGTCGGCAATTCTGCCAGATCTCGGGGCGGAGATTCTGATCCCGGCGTGCGCGGTGGTAGGAATCGTGTTCTCGCTCGCTCAGTGGTATCTGGTGTCGAAGGTCAAGCTCTCGCCGGCGACGGAAGCTCAGAACAACGGCAAGAATGGCTACACCGACTACCTCATCGAGGAGGAGGAGGGTCTTAACGACCACAACGTCGTCCTCAAGTGCGCCGAAATCCAGAACGCCATTTCCGAAGGTCTCTCTCTCTCTCTCTCTAGAACTCTCTCTCGCTCTCTCTAAATGTATATATCTCATTTTTCGTTTATCCATCTCTTCAATTTTGCCGTTTTCGATTCGGTTGAGTTTTCTCTTTCGTTTCCGAAGATTTTGGTTCCGAGATTTCGGTTAGATCCGACGTCGTTTTGCTTTCGTTTTCGGGGCTTTTGACCAAGTCATGAGCTGATTTTGGGGTTTGATTATGTTAGCACAAGATTAATTTTTTAATATTTTAAATTGTTTAAAACGTTTTTTTGGTATTTTTAATTATTATTTTTTATTAGTGTTGCGTTTTGAGATAGCAAATTGTTGAAGTGCTATTAATTTTTTTAATATTTTAAATTGTTTAAAACGTTTTTTCTGGCATTTTTAATTATTATTATTTTTTTGTTAGTGTTGGGTTTTGAGATAGCAAATTGTTGAAGTGCTGGAAAGCTCTACGCACTTGCACTAACAAAATTTTTTTTTATTTGTTTTAAAAAATTAGATTTTAGATCTGATGGTTGATGTTTCTGGAACCAGGGCCCACATGTCGTTTGATTGCTCTTATTTTGTAATCAAATTGTTACTGTTCCTTTTTATTTTTTGCCTCATTATTTCTTTCAGATCTATCTACTATTTGATACCAATATGCTATTTTTCTTTTTTTTTTTGGATGGGTCACTTTTTTTTTTATTGTTTTAATGAGGCACCGAGTTTGTCCGGGTAGATCGTATAGGACGGTAGTGTACTAGTAGTTTTCGTGTTTTATCTCCTCTTGGAGTGGATTTGTTTTTTTGTCAAACTTCATTGTATTTTCGTTTAAATTATTAATTTCAAGTGGTATGGATAGATGATGAGGGCGTTATAGGCCTGCTGACTCAGTCCGGATGTCTTAGAATATCTACTAATTCCTTTTTCCACCATTTATTTATAAGACCAAAGCACAAGTTCTTTGTAGCCTAGTGGCAGATTTTGTTAATTAAAATTGCATAAAAATTGTTGATTATTTTAGCTTCATATCTTTTGGGCCTTAATTCTTACTGGATCTGATTTTTCTTTTTTAATAATATTCAATAATTCTATGTCGGATCTACTGGCATAGCTATGTATTGCTTTCCAAGGAATTAGCTTTCATGACCTTATTATCATTTTAAATTTGTTTCGCACATAATCTTGTCGGTGGACCTTAATTAGAGAAGAACTGAGGAACTGTTTTTGATAAACTTATTAATATTATTGGTGGTGCTTTTTATATGTTTTTGTAATAATTAAATCAATTCTTTTATTACAACGACTAACATATTGATCTCAATCTGGGACTAGTTGGGACATACGATGTCTTGTTTACGAGGAATATCTGTTATGCCTTTTCAGAACAAATATGCCAATATTCCTAAATTTTACATGTGTTTGTAGTCTGTTTCCTACGTGTAAGCCGCATTTACAAGAAATGAGTTATTCTATATCCATGCTTCAAGAAGTTCAGCTAATAAAACTGAGAAATAAGATACATCGAGAAAAAAATGAAATTATATATTATGTGTCTGACTTGTGATCTCCAGAGAAATCTTTTTTATACCTTTTCTTAGTTTCTTTTCTATGTAGGATTGATGTTATGATAATAAATTCAGGGTTAGCTGTAGTACTTTTGGTTTGTGGCTACTCAAATCTCCACGTCTTGAACATGCAAAATTATCCGACTTTTGTGTCATTGGCATTGAGTTGCACTGATTTTTTTGATGTCTTGATGTTACAGGAGCAACTTCTTTCCTTTTCACTGAATACCAGTATGTTGGCATTTTCATGGTGGCTTTTGCAATCTTGATTTTCCTTTTCCTTGGCTCTGTTGAGGGATTCAGCACCAAGAGCCAGCCGTGCACATATGATCTAACAAAACTGTGCAAGCCCGCTCTTGCTAATGCTGTCTTCAGCACTGTATCCTTTTTGCTCGGTGCTGTCACGTCAGTTGTTTCTGGTTTCCTCGGAATGAAGATCGCTACGTATGCAAATGCCAGAACAACACTTGAGGCAAGAAAAGGTGTTGGCAAGGCTTTTATCACTGCATTCAGGTCCGGTGCTGTTATGGGCTTTCTCCTTGCTGCAAATGGTCTCTTGGTTCTTTACATTGTTATTAACCTCTTCAAGCTATACTACGGTGATGACTGGGAAGGTCTTTTTGAATCTATTACTGGTTATGGGCTTGGTGGATCTTCCATGGCTCTCTTTGGTAGAGTTGGTGGTGGTATCTACACCAAAGCTGCTGATGTTGGTGCCGATCTTGTTGGCAAGGTTGAGAGGAATATTCCTGAAGATGACCCGAGAAACCCAGCTGTAAGCATTGCTACTGTTAGTTTCTTTAGATTCTAAAGTTTTTGCTTGGCTCTGTGTTTATATTATTAAATTTCATCTTGTCAGGTAATTGCCGATAATGTTGGGGACAATGTTGGTGATATTGCTGGTATGGGCTCAGATCTTTTTGGCTCGTATGCAGAGTCCTCTTGTGCCGCCCTTGTTGTTGCTTCCATATCTTCCTTCGGGATCAATCACGAGTTGACGCCAATGTTATATCCTCTCATTGTTAGTGCTGTCGGTATCATTGTGTGCCTGATCACTACCTTATTTGCAACTGATTTCTTCGAGATCAAGGCTGTGAAAGAAATTGAACCAGCACTAAAGAAGCAGCTAATCATTTCCACTGTTCTGATGACTATTGCACTTGCTATTGTTAGTTGGGTTGCCCTGCCACCTTCCTTCACCATCTTTAACTTTGGAACACAGAAAGTTGTAACGAACTGGTGAGCTCTTACTCTATTAAAGGGATATATTTAGCATTTAATATACTAGTGCTCTTTTCTTGGTGTATTGTTTTCAGAGTTTTCTTACAGTAATTTGTGGTTATAAATCATGGGATTCATTCACGTTCTAAAGTCATTTTGGTCTTGCAGGCAGCTTTTCCTATGTGTTGCTGTTGGTCTGTGGGCCGGGCTTATCATTGGTTTCGTGACAGAGTATTATACCAGCAATGCATATAGGTATTTGTTATGTTGGCATTAAGAGTATTTCCCACATCATGGTATTCCTGTGTCTGACAACTTAAAGATTGACTTGCTTTTATTACCATGTAGCCCTGTGCAAGATGTTGCTGATTCTTGCCGTACTGGAGCTGCTACTAATGTTATCTTTGGCCTCGCATTGGGATACAAATCTGTTATCATTCCTATTTTCGCTATTGCAGTCAGCATTTTCGTCAGCTTTAGCTTTGCTGCCATGTATGGTATTGCTGTTGCTGCCCTTGGAATGCTCAGTACCATAGCCACTGGATTGGCCATTGACGCATATGGCCCAATCAGTGACAATGCTGGAGGCATTGCTGAAATGGCTGGCATGAGCCATAGAATCCGAGAGAGAACTGATGCTCTAGATGCTGCAGGAAACACCACCGCTGCTATTGGAAAGGTTTGAACTTTCTTACTTAGTTTGATCTTGTTCTTAGTCACATGCATAATTCAGCCATCATAAGCTCTATTTGGACATTACTTGGCAGCTAGTTTCCATTTTCTCTTTTTATTTTTTATTTTTTTGTTTGTTTGTTTGTTTTTTCCTTCTAATTATGGATTAATTGACAAATGTTATTTTCGCTTCTAACAATTTGAATTGTCTTCAGTTTCTGTCTTTGATGGAAAGAACTCATGTAACATGTGAATTGCGTGATTATAGGAAGACAAATGTAGCTAATAGATGTTTTTTTTTTTAATTATATTTTTTAGGGATTCGCAATCGGCTCTGCTGCACTTGTATCCCTTGCCCTTTTCGGTGCGTTCGTGAGCCGTGCAAATATTGAAACCGTTGATGTGTTGACTCCGAAAGTTTTCATTGGTTTGATCGTTGGTGCAATGCTTCCATACTGGTTCTCTGCCATGACAATGAAGAGTGTGGGAAGTGCGGCTCTCAAGATGGTTGAGGAAGTGCGCAGGCAATTCAACACCATCCCAGGTCTCATGGAGGGCACTGCCAAGCCTGACTACGCCACTTGTGTTAAGATCTCAACCGATGCCTCCATCAAGGAGATGATCCCACCTGGTGCTCTTGTCATGCTTACGCCCCTCATTGTCGGTATCTTCTTTGGTGTCGAAACCCTCTCTGGTGTTCTCGCTGGATCCCTCGTCTCTGGTGTCCAGGTAAAGGCTATTAATTTGCTCGGCCACATCTGTATGAATTCGGCTTAAAATAAAACTTTCGTTAATTGTTCCCATCGTTCATTAATCCACAGATTGCTATCTCTGCCTCCAACACTGGTGGTGCTTGGGACAATGCCAAGAAATACATTGAGGTATGCACTTAATTTGAATTCTAGGATTGTGCTTTTTGTTGGTGAATTCAAATAGGTTTTGGTTTACTGTAGTAATTTCATCTTCTTGTGTATAATAGGCTGGAGCTTCCGAGCATGCGAGAACCCTTGGTCCGAAAGGATCCGACCCACACAAAGCGGCCGTTATCGGTGACACCATCGGTGATCCCCTGAAGGACACATCCGGGCCGTCGCTCAACATTCTTATCAAGCTCATGGCCGTCGAGTCGCTCGTGTTTGCGCCCTTCTTTGCGACACACGGTGGCCTGCTGTTTAAGATCTTCTAAGTCAAAAAAATCATTTTCCTGAAGACATGGTTCATCACATGTTGCTGTGTCTGTGTGTCCCCAATTTCATATCCGAATCGTCCACATTTTTCTTTCTTTGCTGACCCCGCACCTCCTTTCTTTTTTTTCTCCCTTCCATTTTTTTTTTTTTTTTAATTTACTCTCCTCTTACCCAAAAAGATATATTTAGTCTGTTAGTTGATGTTATGTTCTAGCTTCTGAAGAGTGTCATCTTCCAAAAGGTTGAATCAGCCCAAGAAAATTTCCTCCCCTTGTAAGGGTTTTGATGATGATGATGATGATGATGATTCTTGAAGTTATCAAGAGCTGGACCTGCCTTTGTTATCTGTTCCTCTCCCTCTCTCTCTCTCAATTTCATTTTCAGAGTGTCTTATGTTTCCATCTAATTGCTGTCTATTTAGTTTGACTACCTCGTATGCCAACTCATTACCAATTCCAACTTGATTCGACCTTTCCTTGCATTTTCACCATGAAACACGTGAATTTTATTGCCCGAGGGAATTCATGTCTTCTTAACTATTAACGTTAGGTTAATGTCCCAACAATTTAAAATGCATAAAAACTCCTTGAACTTTTAATAAGTTGTAATTTTGATTTTTTTGTCGTGGACAAATTTCAATTTTGCTCCTTGAATTTAAGTGCTCTTTTAACTTTGTTCACTGAACTTTGAAAATTGGTAGAAATGTTTATTGAATTATGAAATGTTGTTATGTTTGTGCCTATTAATTAAATGGATGGAATTGACCATAAAATTTAATATACTTGTAATTTTGGCCTCGACACTTTGAAAACTGGTGTTTATATTTCTCAAACTTTAAGTAGTTAACAAGATGCCCCTCAAACTTTAATCTGTTTACAAAATATTTCTTGTTTCATACTTGGGCACTACTATAGTAAAAAGTTAATTTAAATTAAAATCTTTATAATTACAAAAATTACCTTAAAATTTTTTTATAAATTTTCTTTTAAAAATAAAAAAATTCTTCAAAATAAAAAGTCAATTTATTTTTTAAAATTGAAGTCATTACAAAAAAAAAAAAAAAAAAAAAAAAAGTAATATCGTAAACAAAAGTAACCCATCCTCTCCGGCAACGGCACCAAAAACTTGTTGCGAAAATTTGCAACTGCAAAATATCGTAAACAAGTAATAAAGTGATAAGTAAAGTATCGTTTCCACGAGGACTGTCGTTATCAATTACCGAAATTATATTAACTCTAACTTTATTTGAAAAACTGTAATTTTTTAAATAAAAATAACAAAATAAGTAAAAAGACAAAAGACTCAAATTACTAAAAATATAGGATTTCTGATTTTACCGGATTAATCATATTCAAATTCTCTAATCCAATTAATCAACATCTATTCCATATGTTGCCAGTGAATCTCTCTAATATATTCATTAATCTTTCTTAAGCATTAACAATTTATTATAATAAACCTTATTACCTCTCAGTTTCAAACAACTTATCATAATTTATTAAAAATAAGAAATTTATGATGCTGCACAAATTTCATAACTATCTCTAGCTTATGATATTCTTATGGTAGATTAAATAAGGGCTTATTCAATTATTAATTATCAGTCTCAAATCAAATGCCAAATCATGCAAAAGTTGGCCAGAAATTCACAAGTAATAAGTATAGATTAAAATACTCAACATAGAACTGGAATATAACATCAATCAATTAAAATAAAAAAACTCAAATAATCATAATTCGGATAGGTCGTATCCCTAAAAAAGAAAATTACTACATAAATAAATATAAAAATCTACAAAATAAAGGTTTAATTATTTTTGAATTACAAAAATCAATAGATAAGAAAATAAAGTAAGAAAACCCAATTATGGAGGTGTCACAAGTCTCCAAAGCCTTCTCCAAAATTTTCTTCTTCCTATCCTCTTGATGATTCAAGATAATTTCTCCCTAATTTTGTAGAAACTAAACCTAAAACTTTAAAAAAAAATTTTGCTTCCTTTTTTTTTTTTTTTTCCTTTGGTGTTCGATTCCAAACAGCCAAAGACACCCTTCACGGAGCCCTCGGGCCCTTTATATATGCCTCAGCTGCTGCCTCCAAAAACACCCCTTTTTTAATTATTTTTTCCCTTTTTTTTTCTTTTCTTTTTTCTCGGCTATAGCAAAGGTTGACACGAGTCAGCCCTAGGGGCCAACAAGATAGGTGGCGACCAACGGTCGGAGATACACTGAAGTTGGGGATGCGTGGTGAGCTGGGACTGGTTGAAGCTCGTAAGCGCACGCGAAGTTGTGGAACGCGAAGCACTGGATCTGGCACGACCTGAAAGCACTGACACGCGGATGGATCACAAGCCTGGCTTGCCGCGTGTAAGGAGCTTGCAATCTGGGCCTTCTCCTTGCTGATTTGATGGCCGAAATGGCGCGTGGGCACTTGTGTGGGCTGTTCATGAGTGGTGGAAAGCTGAATCCGAATTCCTCTTGGCATTTTATTGGTGTTTTGATTACATTTAAGTTCCAAATTGCTAATTTTTCCATATTAACATAATTAATCTACACATTGGGACATCATAATAATTTTGGGGGAAAATAAAAATAAATATTAAGATTGTAGCAAAAATATAAGCTTAATAATGACAAAATAACTCTATAAAAAATACAGGTATCAAATACCCCCAAACTTAACATTTTGCTAATCCTCAAGCAAAAGAAATAGAAAAATAATGAAAAAGAAGTGAATACAAATTCAATTTGATTTACAAACATGCCTCAAAGATTTCACATTTATTATAGCTCAAGAAAAACTCTAAACATCGTGAAAGTTTAGAATTTCAATTCAAATGCTTGTCTCACATCGCCTTAAATTCTTTTGATGTGTGTGTGTGAATATAGCCTTTTACACTCAACCACCACAACTCTGATAAGTTTATGCAAACAAGTTAATCATGATTGATCTTTAGATGAAATTTTCGAACTCCATATGCTTACTTTTCTTATCACTCTCCACTAATGTAGACAAACCCATTACCAAGGATCATTAGGACTTTTAAGGCTTGCAATATTAGGCTAGGGAAATGGTAGGATAAGGATAATAATGTGACTCGAATCACCCTGAACACATAATCATTCTAGGACCTTTGTATAGCTTTTGTAACACTCCCAATAACACCCCCAAACTTGATTTCACCTTATTTTGTCAATTTTTTTTTTCCAATTAACCAAAATAGGCTTTTCACAACTCCATCCATCTTCCCAAAATTGCAAGTGCACAATATCGTAAACAAGTAATAAAGTGATAAGTAAAGTATCGTTCTCATGAGGACTGTTGTTACCAATTACCGAAATTATATTATATCCAACTTTATTTGAATAACCGAAAAGAGATTTTTAAATAAAAATAACAAAATAAGGAAAAAAAACAAAAGACTCAAAATACTAAAAATCTAGGATTTCTGATTTCACTAGATTAATCATATTAAAATCCTCTAATCAAATTAATCAACGTCTATTTCATATATTGCCAACGAATCACTCTAATTTATTTATTAATCTTTCTGAAGCATTGATAATTTATTATAATAAGCCTTGTCACTTTATCATAATTCATTAAGAACCATAAATTCAAGATGTTGCACAAGTTTTATAACTATCTCTAGCTTACAATAATCTCATGGTATATTAAACAATGACTTATTCAATTATCATTTCTTAGTCTCAAATCAAATACCAAATCATGCAAAAGTTGGCTAGAAATTCACAAGCATTAAACATATATCAAAAGACTCAACATAGAACTGGAATATAAAATTAATCAATTAGAAATAGAAAAACTCAAATAATCAAAATCCAGATAGATCGTATCCCTAAAAAAGAAATTTACTTCATAAATAAAAAAATAAATCTACAAAATAAAAGTTTAATCATTCTCAAATTACAAAAATCAAAAGATAAGAAAATAAAATAAGAAAACCCAATTATGAAGGTGTCACAAGTTTCCAAGGCCTTCTCCAAAATTTTTTTCTCCCTCTCCTCTTGATGATTCTAGATAATCTTTCTCTAATTTTGTAGAAAACTAAATCTAAAACTTAATATTTTTTTTCTTTTTCTTCTTTGGTTTTCGGCTCCAAACGGCCAAAGACAATGGGCACGAGGCCCTAGGTTTATATTTAAAACCTCCAAGCTACCGCCTTTAATTACTAGATTTTTCCTTTTTTTATTTTATTTTATTTTATTTTATTTCTTTTCTTTCCTTTTTGCAACTGTAGAGTAGAAGCCCAGCAGCACGCCTAGGCCCCATGGAGACAAGTGGCGTGCGGTAGTTGGACAGCTGAAAGAAGTGGGACGCGTGGCGGGCTGGCGTTGGCTGGAACTTACAAGCGCACGAAGAATTACTAGAACGCGCCACACCGGATCCAACACTATTGAGAAACCCACTACGACGCGCCAAGTTGGAATAGTGACAAACACTAGCGATCTGAACTGCGGTTGAGATCGATCCTATGGGTAGGAGCGCGCGTGGCGTGCGTGAAGTACTCCCCGAGTGGGTAAATCGTCTCCGAATTTCTTCTTCATTTTTATTTAACTTTTTGATATCATTTTAGCTCCAAATTGCTAACTTTAACCCCCTTAACATAATTAACCTACACACTTGGAAAAATGTAATTAATTTGGGGCAAAATTAAGATAAAATACTAAGATTGTAACAAAAATATAAGCTCAAAAATGCTAAAATTACTCTATTTTATAGAGTTATCAGAAGAAACTTGTATATTTAAATCCCTTATCAGAAGAAATTTGTATATTTAAATCCCTTGGATTTTTATAAAATTTTAACGTTAGTTTTGTAATTATAAAGATTTTAATTTAAATTAGCTTTTTATTAGGTGGTGTCAAAGTATGAAACAAGGGATTTCTTTGCTAATGGATTAACGTTCGAGGTACATTCTTGCTAACTACTTAAAGTTTGAGGGATACAAACACTAGTTTTCAAAGTTTCGAGGGTAAACCTACAAGAATATTAAAGTTCAGGGCCAATTCCATCTATTTAAGTGACAGAAGTAGCAAACATGATAACATTTCATAGTTTAGGAGCATTTTTACCAGTTTTCAAAGTTTAACGAGCAAAGTTAAAAGAATACCAAAGTTCATGGAGTAAAAATGAAATTTATTCTTTTGTCATTGGAATGTTAATTTTGTTAATGATTAAAAACCATTAAAAGGAATCCCTACTTGGTCCATTGAAACGGTGTAGTCAATGTTATTCGATCAATTTATAGTCCAATTATTCATTCGTAGAGGCTAATATCATAGAAGATATTAGTGATTTGTTGATTCTAGCTAGTAGTGATAGTGTTTACTACGATCCCTGCGAAGGAAATTCCGTGACCCACTTCTTGACTTATCTTGCTATTTCTAGTTTTGTTTTGTTGGTTTGGTCGGATGTACTACCTAGATTTTTGGGTCATTTTGTAAAATCTAATTTATCAAATTTGCAATAAATCCAATTTTTCCTTCCAAAAAAAAAAAAAAAATAAATCGACATTGAAAAAAGATTAAAAAATTGGTATTTCAATGAAAGAAGTATTAAAATTTCAATTAATGATAAATATAGGAGGGAGTCGTGTTTCATTTTAAGTCGTAAGAAAAAAATTACTATTCGTATTTCTTTTCGAAGATGTACTATTCGTATTTCTATTGTTTAGTAGTTTTAAAATTAGACATTTTGCACTTTATTTCGAGTTTCAATTACTAAACATGGATTAAAATAGGACATTAAGGGAGTTAAAGATCAATTTTGACATGATTTTACGTTTGGAGTCCAGAATCCAGATTTTGCAAGAGAAGATACCTATGATTTTTTTGCTAAAGGGATAGTCGCGAATTTGACTCTGTAATCAAAAAATGGCACATTAAACATAAAAATAATATTAGAGGCATTAATTATAATTCTTAATTTTTAAGTACTAGAGATGATATTTTTACCAATGAATACGAGTACCCGTGGTATGAGGATAGGATATGGGTATGAGGGTGGATATGAGAGTTAAGATTAAATCCCATACGGGTGCATGGCAGTGGTGGAAAAAGTTTATTTATACCTGCACCCGTCTTGCTTATATTCACCCCAATAAAAATATATATATATATATGCATTTATATAAATATATTTTATGTGTTTTAATGTTTTAGTTTCTTTTATGAATTTAGTTTTATAGATTTTGAAGTTTGAATTTATTTTTACGATTTAATATCATTTTTAGTTACATTTATGATTATGTTGATAAATTTTGTGCAAATTTTAATGGAACTTATTTTGAGTTTATGATAATAATAATAATTATAGTTATTATTATTACTCTTATTATTATTATTGTTATTATTATTTTATACCCGCCCTACACCCGCATTAAATTAGGTGAGTATGGGGGTGAAAAGGGGGGTGGGTGTTGAACTGAGGGAAGCATGCCCACCCCCATCCTGTCTCGTCCCGTCCTATCCCAATGTCATCCCTATATCAGTATGTGAGTTGTTATTATTTTATTAATAAGTGTTAAATGTATTATCATATCAATTAAGATTTAAAAGATTGTATCAACTAGTATAAAGATGACAACTCATTGCTACATGAATTGATGCTAAAAAACTATGATCAAAGTTAGTGCCCCCACAGGGCGGAGAGAGGCTAAGCCCACAGGCATATGCCCTTCTCTGAATCTGTGAAAATTCCCCTTTGGCCCCTCTTACTTTCAAAAACTTCAATAGTTATATTTTTCCTCCATCAATTCATTGGTTTTTTTTTTTAAGAAGGAAATTTAGTGTTCTTTTTAATAAATGTTCTTTTTAATAATTACATTAGCATATTTCAGAAAAATTTCAAATTTATCCAAAGTTTTGATTTTTAAATGCTTGTATTTGAAATTTAATATCTCAAATAAATATAATAATCAATTACATAAATAAAAATATTAATTATTAGAACTTTGAACTTCAAAATTAAATTAAACTCTAATTAAAGCTTAATTCATTTGTTAAAAAAAATCAATATATAGATAGATAAATGATGATAATGTTAAGATTAAGCTATTTTAAAACTATTTTGTATGACATTTTCAGTTTAATTAATTAAATTAATTAACGTTTTTCCACGTTGAGTATTTATGTATTTGAATAAACTAAGGTTCTAAAATTATGTTATTAAATTACAATGCTATCATAATCAAAAGTATGTTCGCAGCTATAAATAAATTTGGGCATTTTATTTCTGACAGTTCTAGTGAAGGTCACAAAGTTAATCAATTGTGATTCACTGACACTATCGAATGAATCATAAATAAGATTTAGTTTTGGTGACTGTTTTAATTAAATCTTATATGCATTATATATTAATGCTCATAATCCTGAGTTTACTACAAAAATCATATGCTTGAATTTGACATTTCTTGAGTTACTCCGTGGTGAGAATTTGTTTTAAAATTCAATAGCCTCTGTAATTTGGAGATGTTGGTCTTTGTACAGTGATTGGATAGTATAAAAATATTGGAAATTTGTGGCTTCTTGGAAGTTTTCCCCTCAAGTTGTCAAGATAATTGAATACTTAAATCTTTGGCCAAAGTACTCTATTTAGAGAATCAACATACCGTGGAGTCTAGGGTTTAGGGTTTAGGTTTAAGGGTCTACGGCCTAGGGTGCAATTTAATATTCATTATATCAAAATGGTGATGCTGGATTGAATTTATTGAGAGTCAAATAATAAAAGCCCATAAAATCCATATAGTAGCTTAATGCGATGATTATACATTTGGTAGCGAATTAAGAATTATGAAATTTGTATTCTTTATCAGACCTTGTTAAATTGGGAGGATTAAGTTTAGGCCTAAAATCTGTCATCTCTTAACCGCTATGATAAGATAATTCATTTATGAAAATAAGTTAGACGATTATTTTATCATGGTATTTAATAGGAACTATCAAATCGAAAAAGATTATCTTAATAACTCAATTTTGACATAATTTATTTTTTTTAACTAATTTGAGAAATTAATTAAGAAAAAAACAAATTAAAAAAGTAAAATTAAAAAAAAAATAAAAATTAGAGAAGTGGTAGCACCCTCATTATCCCACACACTAATTGCGTGGGATATGTACATGGGGAAGATCGTGTTTAATTTTTTTTAATTAATAGTTAAAAAATTGAGATGATAGAAGTATTATATATTAATAATGAGATCACTAAGAAAAGATACGTGATATTCTCTCGGAGAAAAAAAAGGTTTGGGAAGAAAAACAATGGTGGTCATATCATCATTTCTTTTCTTTTTTTATTTTTATTTTTTATTTTTTATTTTATTTTTTATTTTTATTTTTTAATGTTGTGCCCACACACTTGTTATAATCGTTGATTAAGAATACTGTAAAAAATCTTTGGTGAGAAATTTGTTCAGTGACCGTAGTCATTCGTTGGTAAGTCCAAATGAAGGTTTTCATCGTTCTTGAAGACGATAAAAAGAAGTTCGTAAGATCCATATTTACCTTTGGAAGGTAATTTTTAATTCATATATATATTGGTCATATGCTTTGACCCTTTACTTCCGCTGCGATATTTTTGATTAAGAATAGAAACAAAATATTTTTAAGAATCGGGATTTTCTATTTGTAAATGTTTAATTTATGGATTCGTTCTCAACATAGGATTTTCATAAGATATTTTTAAGTTTTTTAAACACGATTGGCCTACATTCCTTGATAATCATGGCGTAGAAATCTTTATCAAATATCATACTTTGATTTGCTACCAAAAAAGTAGAAATCATAAATTTATCAATTATCAAGTAATAAAGAAGGCCATTAAAGTGTATTTTCAACGGTCCAGATTAGTAATGCACAACATTACCTTTTTTTATTTTTTGCTCTGGAATCATTAACTTAATAATTAGAAAAAGAAACCAAAAAAAAAAAAAAAAAAAAAACACGTTTCTGTTCTGCAGATCACATTTCTGGTTCCTTTAGAAATCCGAACTCCAAAACTATAAATGCAACAAGAAGTGTATTCTCGTTTCTGTGTTTCTTTTAACGTTATTCCCTCTCTGAAAAGTTGCATATTTCAGTTTCAATTTTCAAAAAAAAAAAAAAAAAAAAAAAAAAAAAACAGTTTCTGAAGAACAACACTAAAAAAAAAAAAACCAGACATCATTACACAAAACGAAAAACCCAACAATCTTTCTCTCTTTCGACAATGCTCTCTCTCTCACCTCTCCATCTCTCTCCTCCCAAACCTTCCTCTCTCCCGCGCACTTTCCTCCACATTTTCTCTCTCCCCTCCCCAACGCCGACCTTCTTTCTCCGCCGCCACCGCCGCCACCGCCGTCTCGAAATCCGAGCCATCGACGCCGCGCAGCTCTACGACTACGAGTCGAAGCTCGCGGCCGACTTCCGATCCTCCACCAAGCTCAAAATCGGCATCATCGGCTTCGGCAACTTTGGCCAATTCCTCGCCAGAGCCTTCGTCAGCCAAGGCCACACCGTCCTCGCCCACTCCCGATCGGACCACTCCCGAATCGCCAGAACCCTAGGGATCTCCTTCTTCTCCGACGCCGACGACCTCTGCGAACAACACCCCGAGGTAATCCTCCTCTGCACCTCCATAATCTCCACCGAAATCGTCCTCAAATCCCTCCCTCTCCAGCGACTCAAACGAAGCACATTGATCGTCGATGTTTTGTCGGTCAAAGAATTCCCCAAAAATTTACTTCTCAATCATCTACCTACTAACTTTGACCTGATTTGTATGCATCCGATGTTCGGGCCGGAGAGTGCTCGGAACGGATGGAATGGACTTTTCTGCGTTTACGACAAAGTTAGGGTTGGGGAAGAGGAGTCTAGGTTATTGAGGTGCGAGAGATTTTTGGGGATTTTTGAGAACGAGGGCTGCGAAATGGTGGAGATGAGCTGTGCCTTGCACGACCGATTCGCCGCCGAGTCGCAGTTCATAACTCACACCGTTGGGAGGGTGTTGGAGAGGTTGAATTTGGAGTCGACGCCTATCAACACAAAAGGGTATGAAACTCTGTTGAATTTGGTCGAAAATACTGCGGCGGATAGCTTCGATTTGTACTATGGTTTGTTCGTGTATAATAAGAATTCGCTTGAGATGTTGGAGAGGTTGGATTTGGCGTTTGAGGCCTTGAAGAAGCTGCTCTTTGGGCGTTTGCATGATGTGGTGAGGAATCAGTTGTTTGGGGGACAAGAAAGGTTGCGATCTTTGAGGGAGGAGTATAAACACTCCTCTAATGGTAATGGAGCTACTTTGCCATCTTCTTATGAAGCTACAAGGTAAAAGTCCTCTCCTTTGGCCTCTCTTTTGTGCATATATAAAGTATATTTATTTATTTATTTGCTTTTGGTGGAGTTTTCAGTTTTGGTTATGTTTAGTTTGATAGATATTTCTGGTTGGTAACCAAATTTCTCTTTCCTGGTTCATACTGTGTTTCTCTTGAAATTTTATGCAATTAAAAAAAAATCATCTTGGTGGAGTGAAACAATAAAGTTATAGACTTTTAAAGTTTGAGTTTACTGTAAATAGTGAAAAGTAGTTTTGAGTTGAGGAAAAAAGGAAGAAAAAAAAAAACATATGGAAACCAGATGCATTAGGTGCCCCCAAACGAGCCCTTAATTTTTATTTTTATAACATTCTTTTATGCCAGTAATCAATGATGAATTCTTTTCTATTACATAATGAACTGGGTTAGTGGGTTAGTGTTCAGCATTTATTGTGCTTGATGGCATGAAATAATGGAGGATTGAGATGAAGCCTATGTTTGGTAGAGTGGAAAAGGGAGAGAAAGGAAATTGGACGAAGGATTATAGGAGTAAAAGGGAACCTGGCGAGCCATTTTTTAATCTTTCTAACTAACGAAAGAAAGAGGAGGGAAGTTTTGACAAAAAAGTGGTTGGTAAAATAATAATTTTGATCTCAATCCCTATTTATCTTTATATATATATATATATAAAGGTATTTATCTTTATATATATATATATAAAGGTATTTATCTTTATATATATATATATATAAAGGTATAACTGTAAAATACATTAGATTATATATTTTCTTTCCTTTTTTCTTTCTTCTTCTACCAAACAACGCAAAAGAAAAACCTTCTCCTTTTCTAACTAGGTATTTTACTTCCCATTCCTTTTTGTTTTCCATCCCTCTTACCGAACATAGAAGAAAGCAATGGATAATGCAGAGTAACTTTTTTTTTTTGTTGGCTTGCTAATTTTACGTCAATTTTGTAATGTTCATTTTAATCTTCAGGTCTCAGAATTTTCTTCTGCCAATTGATAATAAACTACAGATTTTCAAACGCTTTGACAACAACGCAAAGCTTAAGATTGCAATAATTGGATTTGGAAACTTTGGACAATTCCTCGCTAAAACCATTGTACGCCAAGGCCACACAGTTTTGGCCTATTCTCGATCAGATTACTCGGAAGCTGCTGAAAGACTAGGAGTGTCTTACTTCTCTGACGTGGATGATCTTTGCGAAGAGCATCCAGAAGTGATACTTCTTTGTACTTCGATTCTTTCAACCGAGAAAGTTCTCAAGTCATTTCCACTTCAACGGCTGAAAAGGAGCACTTTGTTTGTAGACGTGCTTTCAGTAAAAGAGTTCCCGAGAAATTTATTTCTCAAAAATTTGCCACAATATTTTGATATCCTTTGCACGCATCCTATGTTTGGACCAGAGAGCGGTAAAAACGGGTGGAACTCCCTAATTTTTGTTTATGACAAAGTTAGGATTGGAAACGAGGAATCAAGAATTTCACGGTGTGAGAGATTTCTAGATATATTTGCACGAGAAAGATGTGAAATGGTGGAAATGACTTGTGCTGAACATGATAAGTATGCAGCAGGGTCGCAGTTCATTACACATACCATGGGAAGGATTCTGGAAAAGTTGGGGTTGGAGTCAACGCCAATTAACACGAAAGGTTACGAAACGCTATTGAGTTTGGTGGAGAACACTGCAGGAGACAGCTTTGATCTTTACTATGGCTTGTTCATGTATAATGTAAATGCAATGGAGCAGCTAGAGAGGTTAGACCTGGCTTTTGAATCGTTAAAGAAGCAACTTTTTGGGCGTTTGCATGGTGTTCTTCGGAAGCAATTGTTCGAGACTGAGGATGAACAGTTGCAAGTTTTATCGGAAAAACCCTTGTTAATGCTGTCTGAAAATTGTACCACAGTTGGATCTTCTTCCGAGGCTTTGAACATACAACAGGATTGAGTTGGGCTTTCCTCACTGTTGGTAATTGAAAAAATGACAACTTTTTTCTTATCTGTTTCACATTCGGTATTTGTTTGACACCCGTTGGATTTATGCCATTTGGGTCAATATTTGATTTGCTGGGATGCAGTACTTTTTGCTTTGTGATTACTTTTGATGAATCTTTTATTTTATTCTATTTTTTTCCGCTTGAAGGGCTTGCTATGGAGTTCAAGTATTGTGGTGATTCGGCCACTCAATATAAAGAGATACCGAGGAAAGGCGTATTTATTTTGAGTAAGCTCTCTCTCTTTAAACTCTTTTGTGCAACCATGGATATGGGAGCAAGAGGTGTTGTAAATTAAGACGAAATTAACAATTAGAAGCAGGAGATGATGCAATTGAAGTTGAACTTAAGAACTTCAAAAAGACCGGGAGGGGAAAGGGTCTTTCATTTGCCTTGTTTTCATGAGTTTACATTGCTGGGAGAATTTTTCAGTCATCCCTCGGCAATTTCAACTTCTTGTTTGTTGTATCTTTTTGGAGCTTCATTTTGGGATGAACAAGCTCCATTGACGTCCTATTATTTCTTTTCCTCATTCTTCTGAACGACATGAATGAAATAAACTGTCTCTCTCTCTCTTTCTCTGGTTGGGGAATAGATTGTAACCCAAGTCATGCTATTCCTTTTGAAAAATAAGCATTACGTGTGTCTCATGTTAATCAGTCGTTTCTGCATGGCAGGATATGAAATGAGATTCTTATGCTTCGTTTGGATTTCCCATTCAACTTGATAATGTATTCCAATATGCGTTTGGATGTCCCCTTCAATCATTGTATTCAAATGTAATGTGTATTTAGATTGTTTACATTCAAATAATCGTTCTAATGGATATGGGTAAGAGAGAGAGTGAGTATTTACCTGATGGGTAAAAATAGATAGAGGAAAGGAATAGATGAATAGTAAAATGAGGGGGTGTATGTATTTAAATAGGATATTTTGAATAACCATATGAAAATTACATTATATTGAAATTGAATGGGTAATCCAAATGATGAATTAAACTTTTATTTTGGCTGCATCAGTTGATTTCTTCCCCGGCCTTTAGTACTCAAAACAGATCTTAGGATAAATTTTTAGCCTTTTGTATTCAAGTTTGCAATTTGCATTCAAGCTTCGGATTCTGAATTCCTGTTGTAAATACATAGTAATACTGATTCACACAATCCAATGACTAGGGAATACTGACTACTGGGTCGTTACCAGAATCTCCACTTGATCTTCCATGCGCACGATTTGTTATTGGGTAAATTTGTTTATATGGGATAGAAAAGCTAGGTGAAGCATCTGAATTAGAACACTTTCATTGGCGTGTTGAGATAGAAGTTGGATTTCTGATCAGTTTTATGGATTAATTGTATCATTTAAATAATGCAGATTATTAAAATATTTAAATTGGATGACACAGTGAGTGAGACCTACTAGTGTGTGGATTGATATTTTCTTGTTTGCTATTTCTGAGATTATGAATATTTATATTTAAAATTAGATTTAAAATTAAATATTTATAGAGCATTTAGCCTAAATAGTCCCTTAATTTTTTCGAAGGTAACGGTTTGGTCCATGTTCTTTTTTTTTTTGACCGAGATAACCCTAAACTTTTATTTTTTGACCATTCCAGTCTTTTTCATCAAACTCCGTTAAATTTCTAATAGAATCTTGTTGAAATAAACTTTTTTGTAGTAAAAAGACTAAAATATCCTCAAATCTCCAAAAAGTTCCCCTCTCCCCCCTACCCCCCACCCCTTCTCTCTCTCTCTCTACATACCTACTTTTGTAGACAGGTAGCCTCCATTTTCGGCTGTCGCCTGCCCCCACCCCCCAAGTTCCGATCTGGGTGCCCCTCCCCTTTTGTTCGCCTGACGCCACCGCCACCTTCGACAATGCCGCCTGCTTTATCGCCCTCGCCAACGTGCCTGAGATCACCGCCACCTACTCCCCCTCGCCCTCCCATTCACAGTCACCAGACTACTCCTTGTCCAAGTCTCCGTCACGGTCTTGCTCGCCCTCGCCCAACCTGTCTCGCCGGTCCTACGAGCTCTGATCGAGGGGCAAAAATGCCGTCAAGAAGCCGTTCGGTAGCTGTTCAAGTGGTATCCGTACACTCGCTGATCTGAATCGGATTCTGTTTGTCGGTACCCCCCCCCCCCCCCCCCCCCCCCCCCCCCCCCCACCACCCGTTCAAGGGCAAAAATTCATTGTTTTGAGTAATGTTTATTTTATCCTTGACTTCAACATAAATTTGATTTCTGTTGATGCCCTATGTAAACAATTGTTTAAAGTTTCTTGTAATAATAATGGTTATTATTTTAGAAATGGTGTTAACATTTGTTCTTGATGTATGGTTTATGGACTTTATTCTATTTAACGAGAAAGAAAGACAGAGAATGATGATTTCTCATTGAATCAGAATAATTGGTATATAAGCCTATATAGACTATTCTAGGAAGAAAAATAGGAAACTAATCTACCCAAATCAGGCCTGAAGGTCAAACGTTACAAATCCCATGATTCAAACACTCCTCCTCAAGCTGGAGAATAGATGTCTTTCATCCCCAGTTTGGAAATAACTCCATGAAAAGTTGCACTACTGAGTCCTTTGGTCAAGCCATCTACTAGTTGACTCCCTGAAGGCACATAAGGCATGCATATCAGACCTTTTTCCAGTTTTTCCTTGATGAAGTGTATGTCAATCTTGATATGCTTCATCTTGTCGTGTTGTATTGGATTATGAGCAATGTTTATTGCCGACTTATAGTCACAATACAGCTTCATAGGACCTTCCCATTTGATTCTCAAGTCATCTAGGATAATCTTTAGCCACAATAGTTCACACTCCTTGGGCCATTGCCTTGAACTCTGATTCAGCACTAGACCTTACCACTACATTCTGCTTTTTACTTCTCCACGTTACTAAGTTTCCACCAAGAAAAGTAAAATAACCAGATGTTGATCTCTTGTCTACTGATGAACCTGCATAGTCTGTATCTGTGTAGGCTTCCAATGTAAGTTCATTGTTCCTTTTTGAAGAGAACTCCTTTTCCAGGACTACCTTTCAAGTAGTGTAATACCCGATGGGCAGCTTTTAGGTGTGACTCTCTCAGATCATGCCTGAACTGACTAATCACGCTTACCGAGTATGTGATGTTTGGCCGAGTATGAGCAAGGTAGATGAGTTTTCCAACCAATCTTTGATACATCTCCTTATAAACGGTTAGTTTTTCTTTTGCTTCTCCTAGCTTCTGGTTTGGCTCAACAGGTGCAGCTACTGGTTTACAATCGAGCTTTCTTGTTTCCTTTAAGAGATCTATCACGTACTTTTGTTGTGAGATAAAAATTCATTGTCTTGAGTATGAAATTTAAATTCCAAGAAAATACTTTAGTCTTCCAAGCTCCTTTATCTCAAATTCCTTTATCAAACACCGTTTCAGATCCTCTTTCTCCTTCTCATCATTTCCTGTGACAATAATATCATAAACATATACTGGGAGGGTTGTTACTTCCCCTGTGGCCGAATGTTTGATGAAGAGGGTATGATCTCCTTGACTCAGTCTGTATCATGTTGCTTTCGTCACTCTAGCAAATCTCCCAAACCAGGCTCTAGGTGATTGCTTTAATCCGTATAGGGCCTTCTTCAGTCTACACACCTTGTTAGCTATCTCATTTCCTTCTTCTTCTTCTAGATCACCAAGCAAGAAGGCATTCTTCACATCAAACTGTTGAAGTTGCCAATTAAAATGATCTGTCAGAGATAACAAGATTCTCACAGTGTTCATTTTTGCCATAGGAGCAAATGTCTCCTGATAATCAACTCCATAAGTCTGAGTATAGCCCATACCTACTAGCCTCGCTTTATACCTCTCAAGAGAACCATCAGCCTTGTATTTCAAAGTGAAAACCCATTTGCACCCCACTAGATTCTTTCCTTTTAGCTTATCAACAATCTCCCATGTTTTTTTTTTTCCAGTGCATCCATTTTTTCTCTCATAGCATTCCTCCGCTCCTTTTTAGACAATGCCTCAGATAAAGTGTTTGGAACAGAAATAGTGTGCAAACTCACAATAAAGTTTCTATAGAGTGGTGAAAAACATTTAAGTGACATATAGTGGGACAATGGATATAAAGGACGTTTTGTACATTCTTCGGTACCCTTTCTAACAACAATAGGGAGTTCAAGACCCTTTTTTGTTGTTTCAACAGATTGTACATGCAAATCTGAATCATAACTTACCATATCTTCATTGGCAAGACTTGGGATGTCATTTCGGACTTGTGTCAGGTCTGGAACAACTGGTTTTCTTGAAAACACCAGAGGAAATCTCACAGAGTCATAAATACGGATAGATGCTGGAGTACGAACTGGTACTGGAGTGGACAAAGGTTATGATTCTGGGATTGACACAGATTCAGGAATTGTGGACAAAGGTTCTAATTATGGGGCTGACACAGATTCAGGAATTGAGACAACTTGGTGGAGGTTGGAACATTTTGTTTTTGAGTAGATGGAGATGTATCCAAGGGTAGATAGATCAAGAGACCCAAAAGAACCAAAATTACTATCACAGTCTTTATCTTCCGTAAGTGAAATCTCCCCCTGAAGATAAGACTGTGAGAAGTATGGTTTGTTTTCAGCAAAGGTGACATCTACAAATACGTAAAATTTTATAGAGGGAAGATGATAGCATTTGTACCCTTTTTGTGTAGACGAATAGCCAAGAAACACACATTTGATTGCTCTGGAGCTAATTTTCCTCTATTTTGGCTATGAACGTGGACAAAAGAAGTACAACCAAAAACTATAGGTATGAGACCATTTGAAGTTCTGACATGTGGATAGAATTTTGCAAGGCTTTCCATGGAAGTTTTGTAATCTAATGTTTAGGGGATAGCCTCCCCCCAATTAGATTTAGGAACATTCCCTTGGAATAACAATGCCCGAGTGGTATTAGGTAAATGACCATTTTTCCTTTCAGCAGCCCTGTTTTGTTGTGGTGTGCTTACACATGATGATTCATGAATAATGCCTTCTTTTTGGAAGTAGGGTGTCAAGATTTGGTTGAAGTAATCCCTTGCATTGTCAGACCTAAAGCCTTTAATTTTTACCCCAAACTGGTTTTGAATCATGTAATGGAAGTTAGGGACAACACTACTTACATCATATTTTTGTTTGAGCAAGAATATCCATGTCACCCTAGTATAGTCATCAATTAGAGAAACAAACCATCGAGACCCCAAAATGTTTGGAATTGTGGATGGTCTCCAAATGTCAATGTGAATCAATTCAAAAGGTTGCGAACTTCTCTTATGACTAATGGGAAAGGATACATGAGTGTGTTTTGCAAGTTCACAGACATCATAATGAAAATATGTAATATTCAATCCTTTAAACAAAGAAGGAAACATGATATTCAAGACTCTAAAAGATAGATGACCAAGACAAAAATAATGAAGCCAAATGGCATCTTTATTTAAAGAACTGAGAAAAGACGAGGACATATTATTCACGACTCTTTTCGAAGTACTCGGTGTTTCAGGATAGTAGAGCCCGTTCCTTTCCTTAGCAAGTCTAATCTTCCTTTCCGAACCCTGGTCTTGAAAAACACAGTAAGCAGGATAGAAAATTGCATAACATCTTAGGTCTTTTGTGAGTTTTTGAATTGAAACAAGATTTGCTGACAATTTTGGGACATGAATAACATGTTTAAGGACAAGAGAAGGTGTCACTTGGATATTTCCTAATCCTGCAATTGTAGCCAGAGAACCATTTGCAATAATAATTTTTCTACTACTAGAACACGGAGTGTAAGAACTAAAACATTGTAAGGTGTGAGTCATGTGATCCGTTGCCCCGAGTCAAATATCCAAGAGTTGGTCAAACACTTTTCTGAGACATGTAATCCAAAAAGGAATGATGACTTACCTGAGAGTGCCAATGAACACGCACTAGAAGGCTTATCAAGAGATCCAATCAAGCCTATGAGTTTTTTGATATCTTCAATATTGAGTCCTCATTTCTCTTGTTCCTCGCTTTGGTTGGTTTGTTCTGTCATATGTGCCTGAGACTAATATCTCTGTCGACCTCCACGATTTCTCCATTCTCGGCTTGGTGGTTTACCATGCAATTTCTAGCAATTCTTCTTGGTATGCCTCGGCTTTTTACAATAGTTGCACCACAAATTATACTTGCTGCCTATCTACTGGTTGTTTTTGTTGTCCCTCCCCGAGAGCCTTGACAGGTCCGCTTTCCCTCTTTCTTGTGCCTGGGGTTGTTTAGAGTTAGTCACCAAGGCTGAACTATCTAAAGCTTTCCTCTACCCAAATTAGAGAAATTGTCTCCTCCAATGAAGGTGTCTCCTAACTGCCAAGTATCTAAACCCTAACATGATCAAATTCAGGATTGAGTCCAGCCAAAAAATCATATACTTGGTCCTTCTCAATAAAGTTCTTCAAGATGGCAGCGTCTTCTGGGCACTTCATCTCAAATACCCGATAGTAGTCGAGTTCTTGCCACAAATTATTTAGTAAATTGGCATATTCTGTCACTGTTTTGTCTCCCTGTATGGTAGCACTAGTCTTCACCTTTATCGCGTACGCTTAGGTTGCATCATTAGCTTTCGAATAGGTCCGCCGAATGGAGTCCTAAATCTCCTTTGTAGTTGTTAGAAACATACAAGTATCACTAATTGCAAGATCCATCGAGTCCCATAACCATGGAATCCGCTTCATCCCACGCTTCAAAAGTTGGATCTCCCTTTTTTGGTCTTGTTCCAAGAAGATGACTCAGTCTCCCTTTACCCTTTAGGTAAGTCTTGACAAATTGAGACCACTTGAGATAAGTTTTCTCATTCAGCCTGTATGTAGCCCGAACATTCTGCAAATCTCCAGTCATTTGGTTGAGTTAACCTCTTATGATTGAACAGAGGTATTTGAAGTAGTTATGGTTTCAAAGGACATCATGATCGAAAAAGGATAGAAAATAAAGGAGAAAAAAGAAAATCGCAACAAAAAAAAATAGAGAAACTACAAAAAAACGCAGCAATGAAGGCTGCAATCAACTGACGTTTTGTTGCAATGAAGGCTGCACAAAGAAAGAAACCCAGAAAAGAGCCTAAAGCTCTGGTACCTTAACGAGAAAGACAGGAAGATAATGGTGATTTCTCATTGACTCAGAATAATTGGTATACAAGCCTATATAGACTATTCTAAGAAGAAAAATAGGAAACTAATCTACCCAAATCAAGCCTGAGGGTCAAACGTTACAAATCCCATGATTCAAGAGATCAAAAATAATTTCCTATCTAAATATGTACAAGCTGATTTGTTTCCTAACAATTAGGCTATGAAAACTGTACAATTCAACACTATTAGATCCATATTTAATATACTACTAGTTATTGAATTGTTCAAAGTTGCTAAACTCATTGCTAGATGACAAAAGATTTCTCAGATGACACATATGTTGCATCTAAGACTTGGTCATTTTAACCTAAATAGGATTGAAAGACTAATAAAGGATGGTCCTTTAAAAGAATTAAAAGTTTGTTCTCTATCTGTCAACAAATCCTGTTTGGAAGGTAAAATGACGAGGAGGCCATTTTCGGCCAAAGGTGAGAGACCTCCTCTTGAACTATTACATTTTGATGTATGTGGGCCTTTGAGTACACAAGTTGTAGGTGGTTGCAACAATTTTATCACTTATGGATGATTATTTTAGATATGGATATGCATAATTGTTGCAGAGAAAATCTAAAACTTTTGGAAAGTTCGACGAATTCCAGGCCGAAGTTGAAAAAACAATTAGGCAAGCCAAGTAAGACTCTTCGATGTGATTGAAGAGGTGATACTTGGATTCCGAATTCAAGGATCACTTAGTTGAATAAAGAATCCTATTGAAAGACTAATAAAGGATGGTCCTTTAAAAGAATTAAAAGTTTGTTCTCTATCTGTCTGCAAATCCTGTTTGGAAGGTAAAATGACGAGGAGACCATTTTCGGCCAAAGGTGAGAGACCTAAAGCTCCTCTTGAACTATTACATTTTGATGTATGTGGGCCTTTGAGTACCCAAGTTATAGGTGGTTGCGAAAATTTTATCACTTGTATGGATGATTATTTTAGATATGGATATGCATAATTGTTGCAGAGAAAATCTAAAACTTTTGGAAAGTTTGAAGAATTCCTGGCCGAAGTTGAAAAAACAATTAGGCAAGTCAAGTAAGACTCTTCGATGTGAATGAAGAGGTGATACTTGGATTCTGAATTCAAGGATCACTTAGTTGAATAAAGAATCCTATTGTAGCTCACTGCACCTGGTCCATCGCAACAAAGTGGTGTTTCTAGAAGGAGAAATCAGACTTTACTTGACATGATGAGATCAATGTTAAGTTATTTATTATTACCCATATCATTTTGGGGATATAGAGTATGAACTGTATTCTGATGCATACATATTTGCATGATATTCTAATGATATAAGAGGAGATATATTTTATAGATCTCAAAATAAGAAAGAATTTGTATTGACAAATGTACATTTCTTGAGAACAAATGAACGACCGATTATACACCCAAAGGCAAAATAGTTCTATGAGAGTTACTGACTGATGAGATCAGTCTTCCACCAATAAATGTTGTTGTAAGACAAAGTATGATGGATCTATAAATGAAAGATGTTACGAACTCCATAAGCTAGCTTTTCTTATCACTCTCCATTAATGTAGACAAACACATTACCAAGGATTATTAGGACTTTTTAGACTTGTAATGTTAGGCTGGTAGAATAAGGATAATAAAGAGGCTCAAATCATCCAAAGCACAAAACTATTCTAGGACCTTTGTGGAGCTTTTGCAACACTCCCAATATCACCCTCAAACTTGATTTCAACTTTCATTGTCATCCACTTTTATTCTTTTTTTGTCTTTTTTGGTTGAGTTACTACACCTCAAACATTTTTTTTTTAAATTAAAGGTGTAGCACTCTTTTTCTTTTCTTAATTAACAAACACAAGTATTCACAACTCCACCCATCCCCCAAACTTTAGCATAACTCAAGATAATTCCTAAAATAATCAACATGCTTAAGATTAAGGGTTGAAAGGTTAGAAATTAAGAAAAAGCTAAGCTAAAAGATATGGGTGACAAAGAAAAGGTAAAAATTAGGCCCAAAGGGGTGACTAGGGATATGAATATGTAGGGTTGGCTTGAAAGGCTTAAACGATCTAGAGATAGCCTAAATCATGTCCTCAGTAAAATGTAGTCTAGGATTTTGTCTCAAGTGATAATCAAACAAGTTCTACAGTTTGATGAGATCGAATGAGTTACTTAATACATATAATCTTTCTCTAAGTACGTAAAATAGTTAAGTGATCAAGGCTATGTCGGCAAAGTGTTCAAAGAATTGCAAGCAAGACAAAACTTACACAAGAATCAAGCACACAAACAAGATAGTGTTCATAACTTTCCAATAGCTATAATTAATTCAATCTATTCTTTATCATCGGCTTTTGACAATCAAACAAAATCAATACCCAAAAGGATTTTTTTTTCATGCTTCTACCCCCAAACTTAAAATGCACATTGTCCTCGATGTATAAGCAATCATGAAAATAAGAAGAGTTATTGGAAACTTCCCTTGCTGGTACTTCGCTCGATGAGTTTGCTCCTTGTCTTAAAGAGCTTGTATCTAGAGAAGACAACAAAGAAACAAAAAAAAGATCATAAGAATTTAAAATTTACTAGAATTCAAATAAAGCAAGGAAAAATATGTAGAAAGCTTGGGTTGCCTGCTAAGAAGAATTTTATTATATAATTGTCGGCTTGACTATGCAAAAGGCTCGACAAAGAGCGGTTTTCGCCCATAGTAAGTGTCATACAACACTACATATGGGTCTTGATTGTTGATGACCTAAAGCTTGGCAAGATAGGATAGAATTCGGCACGTTGCTCCAACAAGATTAGACTTCGATGTATGTGCTTGAGAGCATGAACGAATGATGCTAACGTAGGTTGAGGGGGTATTGGCCACATCGGATCTTCATAGATATTATCTTGGATGATTAATATGGTCACAATTGGTTAAGTACTAGAGACTTGTTCTTGTGGTTCTTCTTCTAGGGCTAAGTCTTGTATCCCTATCTCACTTAAAGAGTCATGGTCATTAAACAACTCAAAGTGCTCCTCTCTTTGCGTCGACTCCTCAAGGTGGCAATCTTCAATGGTTTCTATTGGTGCATCAATGGTAGGAGTGGATGCTACCAATTCTTCATGTTGGAAATCTTGGTCATTCCTAAAAATATTCTTTTCCCAATAGTCATGATCGGCCATGTCTTCCAATATATCATAGGCTTCATCAATGGGTCTTTTGAATAACGAGAAGTTACCATGTCCACTTCAACCCAATATCTTGTTGAGTCACATAAGCCATTAGAAATTTTGAAGAATATATTCCTAGAGAAACCATGATCAGGAAACTTGTTAAGCAAATATGGTGATAAAGTTTAATTGTATTGTATGTATTGAAAAGAATACAATGTACAAATAAATAGTCATACAAGAGAACAATTCTCAGAAACTAACAATTGTACAAGGAACTATTCTAGGAAACTAAAAAAATAGGAAGCTAAATCAATCACCCTAATTTCGTATTCTCTATTTGCACACAAAATATTCAGTTTAATTGCTGAATATCTTCCAACACTCCCCCTCAACTTGGCTTGTAGATGTCTTCTATAGCTAGCTTGTTGACTAAAAGTTCGAACTGCCTTTTGTGTAACCCTTTGGTGAGTATGTCGGCCATTTGTTGTGTGGTTGGCACATAGGGGAAGCAAATTAGGCCACTTTCAATCTTCTCATTGATGAAATGCTTGTCAACTTCAATATGTTTTGTTTTATCATGTAGAACTGGATTGTGAGCAATAGAAATGGCAGCTTTGTTATCACAGTGAACTTTCATAGGAAAAGAAATCGAGATCATTAAGTCTTCCAATAACCTCTTTAAACACATTGCCTCACAAATTCCATGTGCAAGAGATCTAAACTCTGCCTAAGCAACAGTTCGATCTACAACACTCTGTTTTTCACTTCGCCATGTAACAAGGTTTCCTCTAATAAAAGTGCAGTAGCCTGAAGTCGAACGCCTGTCAGTAGTACTGCTGCCTAATCTGCATCAGTATAGACTTCAATTTGTAGGTTGTCACGTTTTCTAAACATAAGACCCTTTCCAGGAGTTCCCTTTAGGTATCTTAATATTCTATAGGTAGCATTAAAGTGGTTCTGTCTTGGTGAGAGCATGACCTGGCTCACCATGCTCACGGCAAAAGCTATATCAGGATGAGTATGTGATAAGTAGATTAATCTACCCACTAGTCTATGAAATTTTCCCTTTCAATCACATCTTCAGGTTTAGCTGGATTAAGTTTCAAATTAGCTTCAATTGGAATCTCAGCAGCTTTGCACCCTAAAAGTCCTGTCTCTCTGAGTAGATCAAGGATGTATTTTCTTTGGTTTACAAAATGTCTTCTCTAAATCTTGCAAATTCCATACCAAGAAAGTAATTCAGCAATCCTAAGTCTTTGATCTCAAAGTCTTATGCCATCTTCTTCTTCAAACGTGTCAGTTCTTCAAGATCATTACCTGTTAATATTATGTCATCTACATAGAAAATTAGGATTGCAATTTTACCTTTCTCAGAGTGTTTATGAAAACATTGTATGATCAGCTTGGCTCTGATGATAACCATAACCTTTCACAGCCTTTCCAAAGCATTCAAACCACGCTCTTGGAGATTGTTTAAGGCCATATAGAGACTTCTTGAGCTTACAGACCTTACCATAGCCGAATACCTCCTCAAATCCTTGTGGTAGACTCACAAACACTTCTTCTTCTAAAACTCCATTGAGAAAGGCGTTCTTGACATCTAATTGGTCTAAGAGCCAGTTGAAATTAGTTGCTAGAGACAATAGTACATGAATGGAGTTTATTTTGGCAACTGGAGCAAAGGTCTCTTGGTAGTCCACCCCATATGTCTGAGTAAGCCCCTTAACCACAAGTCTTGCTTTGTATCTTTCTATACTTCCATTTGCCTTACATTTTAGTGTAAACACCCATTTGCACCCAACTATTTTATGATCTTTGGGTAGGTCAACAATTTCCCATGTCCCACTTTTCCTTAGAGCATTCATTTCTTCCATCACTGCTGATTTCTAGTCGGGATCATCAAGTGCTTCCTAAATGTTTCTTGGTACAAACAAGTTAGAAATTTGGATGTAAAGGCATTGTGTTATTTTTAGAGTTTACCATAGGATAGGTATTTGGAAATGGGATGATCAGTGCAGGATCATTTTCCTTTCCTAATTGCTATGGGAATATTATGATCATTAGGTAAGTCATTAGGAATAGAAACGATACTGGGTTAATTCATCAGGACTAGGAATGATATTAGGTAGGGGAATATCTAGAGCATTTGAACTTTTTCTAGGTTCATTACCCAGGGCGTCAGATTGAACTTATGCTGAAGGGACAGTAGGCACTCTACACTTTCGATGATTCTTTTTCTTTGTATAAACAAGAAGCTCTGTATTCCGTTCCTTAGGAACTCTAGGTAGTATTTCTCCCCTCGTCGAAGATTCAACAATGCTTGGCAAGACAATATTCGGCATAACAATTTCCATTTCATTTAAATCCTCGTTTGGAGATATGGGTTTAGAAAAAAGGTTTTCGCTACAGTTTTTGGTAGAGTGGGAATAACATCCCAAAAATTTCTTCTTCTTTTTGTTTCTCCCCCTGAAGAAATTTTTTTTGAAAGTAAGGCTGATGTTCAAGAAAAGTAACATCCATAGAGATTACAGTTTTTCTAGTTTTTAGGGTTAAAACACTTGTATCCATTCTTATTTGGTGCATAACCAATAAAAACACATTTTTCAACCCTTGGATCTAATTTGGACCGCCCTTTACTAGATAAATGAACATAAACTGTGCAGCAAAAATTTTAATAAGAAGGTTAGATTGAATACATGTTTCAGGAAAATATTTTTTAAGACATTCAAGGGGTGTATGATAGTTTAGAACACGAGTGGGCATCCTGTTGATCAAATAGGATAGGTTAAAACAACTTCTCCCCAAAGATAATTGGGATCATGCATGGAAAACATAATGGCACGTGAAACTTCAAGTAAGTGTTTATTTTTGCGCTTAGCAAGTAGATTGATGATGAATGCCTTTCACTTTTAAAAAACTACCAAGAACTTCTTTAAAGTACTCAGTTCCATTATTAGTATGAAGAATTTCAATTTTAGTTTGAAATTGGGTTTCAACCATAGAATAGAAAATTTTAAATAAGTTTTCAACTTCATATTTTTCACTCATTAAATAGACCTAATATAAATGAGTATGATCGTCAATAAAAGTCACAAACAATTTTTTACCAAAAATAGTATTGATCCTTGAAGGACCCCAAACATCATTATGGATTAAATAAAAAGGTCTCGAAGCTTGATAAAGCCTCAAAGGATAAATAGTTCTATGACTTTTTGATAAAATGCAATTTTCACAATGAAATTTAGAAAAATCCAAACCACGAAACAAACAAGGAAATAATTTTTAAGATAAGGAAAACTAGGATACCCTAGCCTATAATGCCAAAGCATAATTTGGTCCTTAACAGAGATAGAATTGATACTACTTAAACCTTGAGCTTCTTTATTCTTAGAGTCTTCATCTTCAAAATGGTAGAGACCATCTATTAGTTTAGCACTACCAATCATCGTCCCCGAGCTTTGTTTCTGAAAAATGCAATGAGATTCAAAAAAGGTGATACTATAGTTAGAGTCTCTAGATAATTTGCTAACTGATAGGTGACTACAAGCAAGTTTAGGAATATGGAGAACAAATTTAAGAGAGATGGTTTTAGATAGATTAAGCAAACCTTAACCGGCTATATGAGAATATGAACCATCTGCTATACGAATTTTTTCATGACCAGAACAAGGGTTGTCAGTATGAAATAAATTAGAAAAACTTGTCATATGATCGGAAGCTCCTGAATCAATGATCAAAGGAGTAGAATAAAAAGGAAAATGACAAGTTCGGGCATTTGATTCACTACTTGTTTGAGCAAGAGTAGCATTAGGAGTACCCAACAATCCATTGTTAGATTTCAGTAGCTTTGGAAGGTGATCCATCTGCTCTTTGTTAAAAGGGACAGAGGGAACAGTTTTGGCCTCATGTGCAGTGGGAGAACGGTGGAATCAGCATTCATGTGAGCCCTTCCAATTTGCTGGTTTACTATGAATCTTCTAGCAGGTGTCACGTGTATGGCATGGCTTATTGCAATGATCACACCAAACGTGGGGCTTTTCATTAGGCCTTTTAGAAGTGGTTCGGCCAGCATTAATACCAACAGCAAGGGTAGAATTTTCAACAGTACTGCCAGAGTTCTTTTTGCCAAGCATAACAAGGCGGCAGCTCTCCTCATGACGAACTTCGGAAAAAACTTCTCTAATAGATGGAAGCGCCTGCCTGCCGATTATCTTGTCTCTAACCTCATCAAACTCAACATTAAGGCCAATAAGGAATTTAAAAATACGGTTGTCATCTACCATTTTCTTATAATGGTTGTAATCCTATGGGTATTTCCACTCATTATCACTAAACAAATCTAAATCCTACTAAAGGCATTTCAAGGAATTAAAATAATTAGTAACACTATTGATGGCAGATCCACTATTCTAGGAAATATTCCTATGATTTATTCTCCATTTATTTCCTAGTTATTGTCCTTATTTATTTCCTTGATCTTGGTTATTCTATTTTCGGTATACTTGTGAATTACAGCCTATATGAGGCTGAACTCTGTACACTAAAGAGTGAGTTGAATAAAAATAGTTTTTCCTCAGTCCTTGTGTTTATCTTCATGGTATCAGAGCCAGACTAAATCCGGTCTGACTAAACACTAAGGAGTAGGAACATGTACAAGAAAACTTTAACAGGGGCAGACGGAGACAATATGCCTGAAGGTGATTCCAGCGCCTCCGGGGCAACCTCCACAACCAACTCCTCTACAAACTCCATCAACAATTTGCTTAATATCACTGAAGGGAATTCTGCCCTTCAGATTACCTCCATTAAATTGAATGGAAGGAATTTTCTTAAATGGTCTAGATCAATACTTATGGTGATAAGGGGGAGAAGCCGAATGGGATACTTGGATGGTTCGATCTCCAAACCAAGCCGTGAAGACCCAACACTTGTTACTTGGGAGGCCCACAACTCTATGGTCATGGCGTGGTTAATCAACTCAATGGAGGAGTCCATTGCCGACTCTTACATTCTGTTTCCAACCGCAAAACAGATCTGGGATGCAGTGACTCTGGCGTACTCTGATCTTGAAAATACCTCTAAATTGTTCGAGTTGCGAAACCGGGCAAAGGAATTGAGACAAGGTGAGAACGATGTGACTCGGTATTTTCATGAATTGACTAAACTTTGGCTCGAATCGGACCTGTTTACAGCTCCTGCTTGGAAGGATCCGGAGGATGCAATTCTATTCAAAAGTATGGTAGATCGTGACAGGGTCTATGACTTCCTTGCCGGACTTAACAAGGATCTGGATGAAGTGCGTGGCAGACTCTTGGGAAGAAAACCATTACCGGTCATTGAAGAAGTATTCGCTGAAGTGCGAAGAGAGGAGTCTAGGCGTCGCGTGATGCTTCGAACTGCCCTCCCAAATTTCGAGAGCTCTTCCTTGGTTGTTAGAGAACAAACTGATCAAGGAGAAAACAAGGCGATCAAAAGGTGCGAGTATTGCAAGAAGCAGTACCACACCAAGGAAAACTGCTGGAAGCTTCATGGGCGTCCTCCAAATGCTGGTCAGAACAAGAAGAACCAGAAGGATGGAAAAGGTTTTCATGCCGCAGTCGAAAGTCAAGAGCCCACCGACTCATCCACGTCACCCTTCACTAAGGAGCAGATGGAACACTTGATGAAGATGTTCGGCCAGAAGAACTCAACGTCACTTATGGCCCACTCAGGTAAAATTCTTGCTTTAGTGGGTAATAAAAACAGGAAACAAAAACCGTGGATATTAGACTCGGGCGCCACTGATCACATGACGGGGGATCGTGGTTTGTTCACTGAATTTAAATCGGTTTCTGGTAACAAAAGAGTGCAGATTGCAGATGGATCTACTGCTGTTATAACAGGAGCAGGGACAGTAGTGTTGGGCTCTAAAATGATATTACAAGGGGTTCTCTTTGTGCCTAATCTGTCATTTAATTTGCTGTCCATTAGCAAAGCTACAAGAGACCTAAATTGTGACGTGTTTTTTTCTACTTCTGATTGTGTTTTTCAGGACCGGTTATCGGGGAAGAGGATTGGCAATGCTAGAGTTTTTGGTGGCCTCTACTATTTGGTCAACATTCCTGATGTGAGTATAAAGGCTCAATTGGCTGCAAGTGAACCCTCGTCAAGAACCCAAGAAATAATGTCTCTCCATTATAGGCTAGGACATCCGAATTTTAATTATTTAAAACTGATGTTTCCAACTTTGTTTCGAAATAATGAAAAATTCCATTGTGAGATTTGCCAGTTTGCTAAACAAACACGTGTCTCTTATCCTCCTGTTTTGTCCCGTGCTTCAAAGCCCTTTATTCTTATTCACAGTGATTTATGGGGTCCATCTCGTGTCTTAAGTCTCAATAATAAAAAATGGTTCATTACCTTCACAGATGATTGTACTCGAACATGCTGGGTTTATTTGTTGAGAGAAAAAACAGAGGTGCAAGAGGTCTTTAAACAGTTTCATTCCATGATCAAAACACAGTTTAATGAGAACATTAGGGTGTTTAGGAGTGATAATGGCACGGAATTTTTTAATTCGATGATGGGTGAGTGTCTGTCTAACCTTGGGATTATACATCAGAGTTCTTGTGTGAATACCCCACAACAAAATGGAGTGTCAGAAAGAAAAAATAGACATCTTTTGGAAGTAGCCCGTGCACTACTATTCACTGCCAACTTACCGAAAAAATTTTGGGGGGATGCTGTTCTTACAGCAACTTTTTTGATAAATCGGCTGCCTTCTAGAGTTCTCAATTTTAAAAGTCCTCTTGAAACCTTAGATAAGGCCTACCCAAATTTGACCATTAAAAATCACCTTCCTCTTAAAACCTTTGGTTGTTCGGTTTTTGTTCATAATAAAGTACCGAATAGGGGTAAATTGGATCCACGGGCTTTTAAGTGTGTTTTTCTTGGCTATTCCTCAACACAAAAAGGGTATAGGTGCTATTCACTTGAAAAGGGGAAATATTTCGTGTCTAGGGATGTTGTGTTTTTTGAGCATGTTTTTCCTTTTTCAGAGAAGAATTCCCTTCAGGGGGAGAATTCAAGGGATGAAGGGAATTCGTGGGAAAGCCGAAACCAAGTGAGTCTAGAACAACCCAACACCGAAAGTTTTGAGAAACAATCATTGTGTGATGGGAAACAACCTTTTTTTGATTTTTGGGACTACTCGTGGGATTGCACTCCTATAAAAAAAACGGTTTTGGAAATTTCACCAGAGAATGACCCTAGCCCAAGTTCTGATCATGATCCAAATACATCATGTGAGTCCGAAAAACAACCACCTGAAACTAGTACCCACTTGCCTGAACCTGAGACACAAACAGCTCTCCTTCATGAACCTGAAAAGGGGAAATTGCAGCCTTTTGATTTTGTATACTCGCGGAGGAAAGTTCATGAAATAGCCAAAGGACACAAAGACTTGCATGACAATCATCAGACTCCTATGATCGGTCTTGATGGAGGTGTGAATGATCTGGATGTTCCCATTGCAGTGAGAAAAGGGGTGAGAAAATGTACTGAACACCCTATTTCTAACTTCGTTGGATATAGTCATTTGTCTTTGTGTATCAGGACATTGGTTTCCAATTTGGCCAGCATGGAAATACCACGTGGAATTGAAGAAGCAATGGTGATACCGGAATGGAAGGAAGCTGTAATGGAAGAAATGAGGGCACTCGAAAAGAATGAGACTTGGATCATTGTTAACAAGCCGAGTGGCAAAGTCCCTGTGGGATGTAAGTGGGTGTTCACTATTAAGTACAAGTCAGATGGATCGGTTGATAGGTTCAAGGCCAGGCTAGTTGCTAAAGGATATTCTCAGACCTACGGGATAGATTATCAAGAAACTTTCGCTCCTGTTGCAAAAATCAACACGGTCCGAGTGTTAATTTCTCTTGCAGCAAACCTGGACTGGCCTCTTCAGCAACTTGATGTTAAGAATGCTTTTCTTAACGGAGATTTAGAGGAGGAGGTGTATATGGATTTACCTCCTGGTTTCAATGAGTTCAGCAGAGACAACAAGGTGTGTAGATTGAAGAAATCACTTTACGGGTTGAAGCAATCTCCAAGGGCTTGGTTTGGTCGGTTCACTAAGGTATTGAAGGGCCTTGGGTACAGACAAGCTGATGACGATCATACACTGTTTTATCGACATAACAAAGGTATGATTACAGCCTTGATTGTTTATGTTGACGATATCATTCTTACAGGGAATGATATTGAAGAAGGGAAAGCGTTGAAGACAAAGCTTGCTGAGGAGTTTGAGATCAAAGATTTGGGCAACCTGAGGTATTTTTTGGGAATGGAAGTTGCCAGGAATAAATCTGGTATCTCCATTTCTCAAAGGAAATATGTACTCGATCTCCTTCAGGAAACTGGAATGCTAGGGTGTAAACCGGTGGATACTCCAGTGGATTACAGTATGAAGAAGAAGGAAGATGAGAAGAGTGATCCTGTGGATAAGGGGCGGTTCCAGAGGTTGGTTGGTAGATTGTTATACCTGTCACATACTAGGCCGGATATAGCCTTTGCGGTCAGCCGGGTGAGTCAATTCATGCATGCACCTACAGAGACTCATTTGGAGGCTGTATTTAGGATAATTCGGTACTTGAAGGGAAGTCCTGGTCGTGGTCTCTTCTTCAGGAAAACCGACAAGAGAGAAGTTGAAGTTTACACCGACGCTGACTGGGCTGGTTCGGTTGAGGACAGAAGATCAACTTCAGGTTATTGTATGTTCCTATGGGGTAACCTAGTGACATGGAGGAGCAAAAAGCAACCCGTGGTGGCTAGAAGTAGCGCTGAAGCTGAACTGAGGTCTGTGGCTCATGGTGTTTGTGAATCTCTGTGGCTTAAGATGTTGCTAGAAGAGCTACATATCCAAACTGATCTTCCGCTAGGCTTATTCTGCGATAACAGAGCAGCCATCAACATTTCTCACAACCCTGTGCATCATGACCGAACCAAGCACGTGGAAGTTGATAGACATTTTATCAAGGAGAAGATCGAAGGAGGGATCATTCGCATCACCTATGTCCCTACCTCCGAGCAAACAGCGGATATACTAACCAAGGGGTTACCTAGGACAACATTTGAGAAACTTGTAGACAAGCTTGGTATGCACAATTTGTACCTACCAGCTTGAGGGGGAGTGATGGCAGATCCACTATTCTAGGAAATATTCCTATGATTTATTCTCCATTTATTTCCTAGTTATTGTCCTTATTTATTTCCTTGATCTTGGTTATTCTATTTTCGGTATACTTGTGAATTACAGCCTATATGAGGCTGAACTCTGTACACTAAAGAGTGAGTTGAATAAAAATAGTTTTTCCTCAGTCCTTGTGTTTATCTTCAACTATCCTCACCTTGGCGGATCTCTATAAGTTTCAACATCAATTCATACACTTGAGATTGATTTCCCAAGTTGGAGTCCATTTGATTGGCATTGTCCCAAAGCTCCTTAGCCGTGTGATAGCACAGATAGTTGGAGCTTATATCTTCCTCCATTGAATTCACCAATCAAGTCATCACCATAGAGTTCTCGGCGTCCCAAGTTGGGTAGGTTGAATCCTTGGGTGCATGCGCCTTCTTCTCACCTATCAAATAGTTGATTTTACCCCTGCCACGCATATACATGTGCACGGATTGGGACCAGCACGTAAAATTTTCTCCATTCAGTTTTATGGTAGTAATCTGGATGGAGTGAGATTCTAAAGTGGGGACTTGGGTTGTTGTGGCTTTTGGCAGGTTCTTAGGGGCATTTGTGGACTGCTCAGGAACGTTTGTGGACTCGGAGACAACGTCAAACATGGTGGATAGTGGTTGAGTTTAAGCAGAGGTAGTATTTTGGGAACGACTAGGGTTTTTTCTTGCTCTAAGAGGATCAATTTTTCTCTAATACCATATAAGCAAATATGGTGATGAAAGTTTAATTGTATTGTATGTATGGAAAATAATACAATGTACAAATAAATAGTCATGCAAGAGAACTATTCTAGGAAACTAACAACTATACAGGGAGCTATTCTAGGAAACTAAAAAAAAAAAAAGGAAACTAAATCAATTACCCTAATTTCCTATTCTCTATTTACACACAAAATATTCGGTTTAATTGCTGAATATCTTCCAACAAAGTATCTATATCTCCACCAAATACTATTCATCGGTTCCATGTCTTGTTAGGAAAAACTCATGATGACCTGTTGATGAGACATCTTGGAGTCCCTCAAAGAAGACGAAAACAAACAAATTCTATTGAAAGTGTACATTAAAGTGTACTGCGAGCTTTCCACTTTCTCATTAATTTCTCCTTCTCCCATCTCTCGCCTTTCTTTTAATTTGCTTTTCTCTTTTCATCTGAAGCTACTGTTCTTATGTTGATTTCTTCTAATCAACTTCCTCCGAGTTTATCTGGACTCCATAAGCTCTTTGTTTTCTTTCTTTGACTCGGCTAGAAGGTTTTCTAATTCTATCAGTATTTCCGCCATTTCCTGACATTTCTCCTCCATCTGTTGCTGCTTTAGCAATATGTTCTGGATGATTTGCATCAGATCCGGAGATTTCATGTTTCCGTTCATGCCTAAAATGTGCGTTTGTAGCTGCTTCATTCTGCTATCCTCCTTCTGCGGGTTGGCTTCGTTCTCCTAGTCTTGCGGTTCCCTACGATCTAGGAATTTTGACCTTCATTGTTGAATTCTCAGTTTTCTCTTCTTCTTCTGGCTTTTTTGTCACGAATTCCCACAGATGGCGCCAATTGTTGGGATGATTTTCTTCGCTAAGAATCCCAAACAATAAATTCTAAAATCTGTTCTCAAAAAAGGAATACTCAAATGAAATTCTTTATTCCTCAAAGGTTCTCAAATCTCAAATACAATTTTAGAATTTCTCTAAGAATTTCAGAATTTCTCTCTCTAGAATTATCTCCCAGAACTCTTAGAAACAAAACGTCCCCCTATATCTAAGGATTTGATCTCTATTTTTAGGCTTCGGAATGTCTTGGTGCCAGCTTAGCTTTCCCACTATGAACCACTACTTCTACTTCGATCTGATATTCTTCTCATACTTCCTTAGTCTGAAGCTCGAAGGAATTTTATCTCTCCTCAGATCTAACTCACTTATCGAAGTGACGTCGTTTTATGTTCTTTAAGATGTATCATTTCTTCTCTTAAATACGTCATCGTTTCATATAACTAAATATTTACTCACCCATACACACACATACATATATATATATATATATGTATAAACTTGAAATTGAAGCAAAAAAATGTATATATTGAAAAAACAATTGGAAAAAGAGAAATGTATATGCGACGGGTGGTAGAGTATAAACGATGGTGGCTGAGGTCTCAGCGGCAACTTCGTCGACGATGAGAATCTTCCATGGTGGAGACAAGGATCTCCGGTGGTTTGGTGTCGACACTGGCCGAGATCGCAAGGCCGGGGACGGAGGAGAGAAAGAGAGCGCTGAGAACTGCAGCCGGTGGCGGACTTTGCCGATCTTGCAGATCACCCAGTCGCCGAGATCTAGGCCGTGAGATAGCCACGATCTGAGAAGATGAAGAGAGAGGAAAGAGAGTGGAGAGAGAAGCAGAGGAAGAGAGATGAGCGAGAGAGAGAGAGAGAAAGAGAACTAAAAACAAAAGGATAAACGTAATAGATAAGGGCCGTTTGACATTAACACTCAACTCAAATTAAATTGTATTTTTTTATCATGTTTTTTATTTTTTCTGAAAATTTTTTTTATGTTTTCTGAAAAAGTCAATAAAAATTACTATTCAAATTTAAAAATCTCAACTCAATTCAAACTTAACTTATACATCAAACACCCCCTAAGTTACTACCGTCTCATAGAAGTAAATAAATACAAGACAAAAAAAATTAAAATAAAAAGAAAATGTTATTTTGGAGTTTTATTAACAATTTACCTGTGTGTAGGCATAGATTTGATATTTTTTGAATATATATGTAAGGAATTATAAAGTAAATTCTTTCAACAAAATGTGAATTAGGAAAAATTGATGGAGGAAATATGAATCACAAAACAGTGGCTACAGAGGTAATTTTCTTAAAAAGAGAGGTCTTCAGATTCGAACCCACGTTCTACAATAGTTTTTATTTACAAAACTAAAAGCTGAGGAGGGGACAAAAAAAAAAAAAACGACAATATCAAGAAGTCGTTTTGGACGACCTCAACTTGAACAGTGGAAGGTAAACCTTTTATTTTTTTTAATATATTTAAGAAAGCATTCACCTTCTCTTTTAGTATAATTACGAGTTTAATACACGTGCGTTACACGGGGAATGAAGAAAAAAATAAATTAAAAAGCTAAGTATTATATAATAAAAGCAGTTAGTTAAGATAAATATTATAATTATAATAAGTATAATTATTCCCAAAATCTCTCCCAATAATAAAGATGCAAAATCAAAATGACAATAGTACTAACAATAATAAAAACGAAAACAAAAGCAAAAAAATAAAAAAAATTTATGTAGTCATACTCATTTAAAGAAAAAAAATTAAAACAAAAATAAAACAAAAAGGAACATAAATCTTTAGATTCAAAAGAACCGAAAAAAACTAACCTTAACAAAAAAATTATAACAAAATAAAATATATATCCCATTTTTTTTTTTTACTGTTTAAAAAAAACCAAAAAAAAAAAAATTTTATCAGGTTATATACATGCAAAAACGTTAAAAAAAAAAAAGGATTTTTTAAATACAAAACAAAACAAACAAAAAAGACAAAAAAAAAAAAATGCATGCAGATCCTAAAAAAAATGGGTCTTTTAAAAATATAACAAAAGAAACAAAAAAGACACACACAAAAACTCAAAAAAAAAATCTGAAATAAAGATAAAAAATTTGAAGTAAAAAAAGGACATGAGAGTTTTTGGGTTGTGACGAAGAAAGAAATAAAGGGAAAAGGAAAAAGAAAAGGGCGAGAGGAAACATATGGGTGCCACGTCAGACTCGGGGTATTTTTTTGGTCCTTTAATTTATTATTTATATTTTAATTTTGGGTAAGTTGAAATCTGGAGAATTTTTACTAAAAAAAAAATATCTGGAGAATTCGATGGAATCTTGTGGCTGAGGACGAAAGAGTTCGCCAACATGTGGAGTTGGCTTGTCCTGTCCCCTTGTGCTTTTTTCAGTAACCGGTAGGCAAGAAACCAAGGGCAAAACTGTCTTCACCGCATTTTGAGGGCAAAATTGTCCATTTACTGTGAGATTCCTACCGGCAGGCAAAGACAGGAGGGCCAAAAAGTAATTTTACTGTACAATACTATTTGATACTGTAGCAGTAACCGGAAGAAAAAAAAAAAAAAGAAAAGAAAGCAACAAAACACTGTTCAAAGAACAGTAAAAAGCCCTTTCCTTTTAGTATAATAGTATAATTATTAGGAAAATGCTCTTAAATTCTTAAAAATAGGTGTTGTTGACAGTGAAAATCGACTAACTTAAATCATTCTTACAAGGTTACATCCAGGATTATCTCTCATTCGAATCAATGCAAGAAAATGATGAATACATAGAGATTTATAGAGGTTCGTCTCAATGGAGACTATGCCTTCTCTGTGTCTGGGGGTGTTTTTCACCATGTTTGGGAAAGTATAAGTGTCTTATAACTTCTGAGAGTCCTTGTCCTCTAATGGGACTTTTCATACACTAAATATTCCTTCTGGCTTACCTAAGGCGATTACTCTTTCCAATCATTATAATTATCTAACATCTCTACACCAAGTATCACTCACATTACCCACATTTGAATGCCCCAACCGTCATTTGGGGACTATCTTCCCAAATGCTTCGAAGTAGTAAAGGGGCGGGTAGACTCCTAAATTTATCTTCGACTCTACATCGACACATTTATTATCGTCAGTTGGCATAGTAGTGAGGTCATCGTTGAGACATCTTTATTACTTGCCGTAAGTAAATAATGCCCAAAGACTGATTTCTCGAAGCTGTCTCATTAAAGATCTTTCCGTTTCTTTTATTGGTCAATATTAAAATTACGCTATATCTCAACAGTGGTGTAACAGGTGTAAAAAGGGTCTTTTCCGTTAACTTTCATATGTTGAAAAAAAAAGAAAAAAAAGAAAAAACACGAGACGATGATAAGATGGGTATGCTAAAAAACAAAAGAAGGAGGAGAAGAAGAATTGCTGCTACCAATTTTTTCGTTGTCTAATGCAGAATATCTACAGATAATTTTCCCCTCACATATATAGAGAGGCATAGAAAATCCATGGTGTGGATGGATTGGTTATGGAAGATAATAGATATCAATTGTTTGTTGTCTAATGTTGAGGGTGTTCATAGTTGTCAGGTTTAATAAGAAGAAGGGTTGACTTTTTAGGCTTGGATGCTATGCCTATGTGTATTTCCACTGTAGCTTTGGCTGATCTAGCCTTTGTTTAATGAGATTTCATTGGATTCCATAAAATAAATAAATAAATAAATAAAACCCGTAGAGAACGAGGAGCATCTAAAATAAATAAATAAATAAATAAAGTCTGCGTAGAACGAGAAGCATCTAAAAAATTATAATAAATTTTAGGGCTATTATGGTAAATTTGTTCAAAACAGATGTTGATTCCATCCATAGTTTTGTTTTGTTTTTTTGTTTTTGTTTTTGTTTTTTGTTTTTTGTTTTTTTAAGAGTCCATCCAAAAGTTAAAGACCTTTTGCACTCATTTTAAGAGTACAAGACTTCTTCTATTAAAAAAAAAAAAAAAAAAAAACAAGAAAAAGGAATAGGCAAGTTTTTCTCTCTATTAATGGTTCCTGTTTTTCTCTCTCTAATAGAGGTTGAGGAGGTTTCTCTCTCCTCCGATTGCATGGCGGTGATGATCGGCCAAGCCGCTCTCAAGCCAAGTGGTGGTCGCGGACTCCTCGAAGTTCATCCAAAGTGAGCCCGGCCATCTGAGCTCGGTCTTCTTCATGGCGACGGCTGTCGCCGGTAAGGCAATCGGCATCAGGCGGAGGTCGAGCTAAGATCTCGAAGCTTCCAAACGTCCGTACAAGCGACCTCTACCACGGATGCTGTCTTCGGGCTTCCTTCTTCTCCTCCACTGCCAACACCTTTGTGGAGTTCCGACATCGGCGGTAAAGCTCCTCCGCGGTGAACTTCACCACTGCCGCCTGGCATACATGCCAATTCCTTATCCAGAGCAGTCCGACGGCTCCGTTCACCGGATCCACCGTCCTTCCACATGCTTTGAATAATGGAGATTGAAACAATACTTGCTTACCTTGACATCAACAACAATATTAAGAGAAACAAATAAAGAAAAAGAAAAAATAGAGCAATTCTAGTTGCATGATTTTATCGTGATGGTACATCTTTAGTAATTATGGATAGTGCCTCTGAAGTGATCACTACCACAGATTCTCTCCGTTAAGAATATGAGAAAATACCGAAAACACCACCTCTATTTAGCTTTAGATGTCGCTTTAATCATTGTTATTATATAATGTCAAAGACACCTCCTCTATTTGTAAAATCAGTAACAAAATACTCAGTGAAACAATTAAATTTTTGAAAATGTCAAGATTATTCTTATCACTTTATTTTAAATGTTTTTTTTAATTAAGAATTAACTAAATAAATTAAAAAAAATTTAAAATAATCAAATAAATATTTTAGTAAAACAAAAATTTCAACTATTTTGAGAAACTTTTGAGTTTTAAGATTGTTTTTTTTTTAACTTGTTTTTTATTTAATAGTTTAGTTTAATATTGTTTTAAAGAGTATGTAGTATAGGTTGGTAATGACAAATTTGATATTTGTAAAATTTAATTATTTTAGGGGATATTCACAAAAATCTAATTGTTTTAAGGGGGTGTTTTGTGACAGATATTACAAACATATAATATGAATGTATATTGAGCAACTGTATAATAACGAGACAAAATTGGTATTGAAAACAAATGCAGGGTTATTTTAGGTATTTAAATCATTAGTCTCCCATTCTAGATAGCTCTCACTCTCTGCATATACACCTTCACATCTAAAAAATTTAAAAAATCGTTTCGTTCAGTTCATTATTTCGGATGGAAAAACCAGAAGAACAAAAGCAAACGCCGCACGTGGTGTTTCTCCCGTCGCCGGGAATGGGTCACGTGATCCCGCTTGCAGAGTTCGCAAAGCGCCTGGTCAGAAACCACGGCTTCACCGCCACGTTCCTGATTCCCACCGACGGGCCTCCGTCGAAGGCCATGAGATCCGTCCTCGAAAGCCTGCCGGTGGCCATCGACCACGCCTTCCTCCCTCCGGTCAGCTTCGAGGACCTTCCAGAAGGTTCCAAGATCGAGACGCGGATCTTCCTCACCGTCGTCCGCTCCCTCCCGTCCCTCCGCCACGCGCTCGCCTCCCTCGTCTCGCGACGGCGCGTAAGCCTCGTCGCCCTTGTCGTCGACATCTTCGGTATCGACGCCTTCGACGTGGCGCGAGAGTTCAAACTGTCGTCATATGTTTTCTACGGCTCGACGGCCATGACCATGTCTCTGCTACTCCACCTGCCCAACCTCGACGAAACGACGTCGTGTGAGTACTGGGAGTTGCCGGATCCGGTGAAGATCCCGGGTTGCGTCCCGGTTCCGGGTACGGATCTACCAGACCCGATTCAGGACAGGAAGAACGACGCGTACAAGTGTACCCTACACATGGCGAAACGGCAAGGATTCGCCGACGGGATCATGGTCAACACATTCGACGACCTGGAGCCGGGGGCAATTTCGTCCTTGCAGAAGAGGGAAGCCGGCAAGCCACGTGTGTATCCGGTCGGACCCCTTGTCAACATGGAGGTGAGTAAGACCAGCAAAGAAGAAGAGTCAAACTGTCTGACGTGGTTGGATGGACAACCACGTGGCAGTGTTTTATACGTTTCGTTCGGAAGCGGCGGGACCCTCTCGTCCCACCAGATAAACGAGCTGGCCTTGGGATTGGAGAAGAGCGGGCAGAGGTTCTTGTGGGTGGTGAGGAGGCCAAACGACAGCGTCTCCAACGCCACGTACTTCGGTGCCGGGCACGGCGATAGCCAAAGCCGAAACCAAGACGAAAACGACTCGTCGTTTGAGTTCTTGCCTGATGGGTTTGTGGACCGGACCAGGGACCAAGGCCTGGTCGTGGATTCATGGGCCCCACAGGCCCAAATCCTGAGCCACGGCTCGACGGGGGGGTTCTTGAGCCACTGCGGTTGGAACTCGGTGCTGGAGAGCGTGGTGAACGGCGTGCCGCTGATAGCGTGGCCGCTCTACGCGGAGCAGAAAGTGAACGCTTTCATGTTGACCCATGACGTGAAAGTGGCTCTGAGGCCGAAAGCGGATGAAAACGGCGTCGTAGGCAGGGAGGAGATTGAGAGAGTGGTGAAGGCTCTTATGGAAGAAGAGGAAGGGAAGAAGCTCAGGAAACGGATGGAGGAGCTTAAAGAAGCGGGTTCTAGGGCTCTTTGTGAAGATGGAGCTTCTACAAAAGCGCTTGCTGAGGTCGCTGATCAGTGGAAGAAGAGCCATATCATGTGCAATAATTATTGTCATTCACGTGAGTGATTTTTTTCATTTCATTTATCTATTAGTTAGAGAGCACGTGCGAACTAATGGGTAAAAAAAAAAAAAAAAAAAGCACATCACATGGTGTCCTGGGAAGTGTAGATGTAAGTATTATATTGTCACTCGCGCTTTTACTGTTGCATGTTTTTAAAATGGTATAAAATAAAAATTATTTTCTTTCTTACTAAATAAACGAAAATTTTACAAAATAACATTATGGGCATGTTCATTTTACATGAAAGGAAAAAGTGATCAAACACTCGACTTTTTAATATATATATATATATATATATATCATAATATTCTATTATTGCTAGCTTGTGCCATCACCTTCATATTCTTTACCAACTCGAGTGCTTCCTCAAGGTATCCAAAATGACCTAGAAGGTCCGCTATACACGCGTAATGCTCTACGCTCGGTTTAAAACCATAAACTAAACTGATGGAATTAAAAATTCTCCAGCCTTCATCTATGAGACCTGAGTGGCTGCAGCTAGCTAAAATAGCTGTTAGTGTAACACAGTTGGGTTTGAATCCGCAATCCCTTGCCATGAACTCCATAACTAGATATCATAGTGGTCCAAGTTACTAGGTTCAAGTTGGTCATCTTCCCAATCAAGTTACTAGGTTCAAGTTATGAGTCCTTTCCACATTTTGCATACATACCAATCAAAGAATTCCCAATTGCAATATCCGTACTATACAAGAGATCCTTCCTTACTCTGCCATGAACTTCTTTGCCTTTAATCAAGTCCCCTTCTCCACCACACGCATTCAAAACACTAGGAATCGTCGTAGAATCCATCTTCACACTTGCGTCAAGCATTTCTCTAAAACAAGTCAAGACGTCCTTATAAAAGCCGGCTCTTCCGAGCCCTGAAATCATCGAATTCCATGCCATGGTGTCTCTGCATGACATATTAGAAAACACCCTCAGCGCATCAACCACACTTCTGCATTTAACACAGAAATCCTAGAACGAACTGGTCACGACTACAAATCCCTCAAGCCCAAGCTTAACAACCAAACCATAAAGCCCCATACCCAAAGAGCTATCTCCAACTCCTACACACGCCTAACGTATAATGATCCTGTCAGAGTCCCATCTTCCTAAACCCACCAAAGACATCCAAAGTAGTAGAGAACATAGAATTCTAGACGTAGGAAAAAATCAAAATGTTCCACGATGGCATGTTTCTGTCAGGCATTTTGTCAAACACTTGGCGAGTCCCGAATCCGCACTTGGAGTAGGCCGACAAGAGGTCAGTTTGAAGGGTGACGTTGGAAGGGAAGCCATGAACGAGGACTTGAAGAGCTTCTCAGTAGAGAAGACAAGTGAAGCGCAGTACTTTTATGAGACATTCTTTGAACCTGACTATCACATACTTCTCCTGGTTTCTCTCTGCTTCAATTTCTGTGATTCCATGAAAAAATGGAAGTTTTACAGCTATGCAAGTTGACAAGTGGTTGGTTGGGATCAAATTTGGAGTTAATATTCTACAAAGCTTGCACGAAAAACGTAATTTGAAGTTATTTAAGAATTAATTGTCAGTACAAATGGTGTCAATTGACAAAAAAGAAACAATAAAACTGGCACTTGGCATTCATATGACCATTATTTCAATGTCACATGCCAGTCAGGAAGGTGAGATGAAAGAACCATTGGTATTCACGTGGCAATTGGTTGAAAGCATGTGGCACGCACGTGGGTGTTCACTATATTTGATTTTGTAGATTCGAAAATCAAATATACTAAATTGGGTACATTTAAAAAAAGAAATTCCTGCAATAGTAGTACTTTTATTTTTCATTACCGGTATGAATTATTGTTTCAATTACTAAAATAGCTTTTGAACAGTTTAATGTATGATGAAGAGCAATTATGTGTCACGCGTTGATGTAAATTTTCAATAGGAATATTCATATATGATATTATTAAAATATTAATTCAACAATTAAAGAGCATTTCACACATTAATAAAAAAAATAGGGGTCTTTTAGTAAAAAATTACTCAAAAAAAAAAGGAAGAAAAAAAAAATATCTACATATTTGAGGAAAAATATATTTTAGCGAAGCAACTAGCAGAAAAAATAGTGGGAGGTACTATTTATAAAAAGTAATTGAGAGGACCATATAAACAAAATAAATACGGGTATATTTGAGAAAAAATGATTACAGATAGAAAATTAATTGGGAGATACTATAAAAATTTAATGTTTGAAATTACTGTTAAGAAAAAAAAAAAAGAGTATAAAGTTGACAAAAATTATTTTAATAGTGGAAAGAAAAATAAAAGAAAGTTGAAAAAAAGGGGGAAAATAGAAAGAAGAACAAGGAAAAAGATAGAGTGACACTTGTCACAGAAGAGGGGTGAACCAAAGTAACTTTCACTTTTTTCATATACTGGTTTCTAGGCACAAAAAAAAAAAAAAAAATGCAAAATACAAATTTGTATTTAGTGGATATCCATTTATCTCTTCCTATGCTTTGAATTCCATAACCTCCAATGACCTCAATTGCATGAACTCAAAGCTCTTATAACTTATGAGATTTTATTCTCCCCAATTACTACATCTTTTCATTTTCTTGTAACCTATGGGTGTGTTAAGCCTATGAATAGAGACTTTGAGAGACATGTATGATCCAAGAAAATATATGTATATATATATATATGTGTATATATATATATATATCATCCTCTCATTCTCTTAAGTTTTTCTCTACTTTTTATGTTATTACATCTAGTTTAATTTTTATGGTGAAAACACGTTATCAACATGGATTTTAATCGTAATTTCTTTTTCAGTATTGCTTACCCCCCCTTATTCGGATTCTTTTATGTTTTAAAAGGTAGTGTGCTAGTATATATGTTTCATCCTTTGATATATTTCTACAGCATGATCTATGATTTCTTTTTGATATATATATGCTAATACTTTCTTCTCATAAAAGCTTTTTTTTTTTTTTTTTGATTTCTTTTTGATATATATGCTAATACTTTCTTCTCATTAAAGCTTTTTTTTTTTTTTTTCCCCTTATATAACTAAGGCTTTGTTTATAAACCAGCACCATAATTTGGGGGACCTGCACAGCCACACGATGTATAAACCAGGACAGGGGTAGTGGTTTGATGTAACCACTGGATATGCTTGTGAGTTGAAAAAGTTAAAGGAATAATTTGAGGGTATGAAGGACGAGTAGGTAAAATCACATCTTAAAGAAGTTGAAAAGTGAAAGAAAAGGCTATAATTTTTGGATAAAAAGTTAAATTATTATTTTGACAAATAAAATAATGAATATAGAAAGAATAAAACTTGAGTAGGAAGTCATAATATAACAACTAGTGATTAGTAAATTTTAAAAAGTTGAGATTTGGCTATTTTAAATGTCGTTTTATACTAGAATAAAAAAAAAAACGCATGACGTTTTCTTCACAACATTGATATTTATTTGGTGTTCTCATATCATCGGAGTGAGTGTAAAGAAAATTGTATTTTAGTTAGTATCATTGGGTACTTGGGTAAGTGAATGGATTAATTTTTTTTTTTATTTGGAAATGTTAATATTAGTTAGTCTTACAATGAGGCCAGGTACATTGAACAATTTTCTATTAGTTTGGTTTAGTCAATATATTAATGCTCCGTTTGGCATTTAATCTCAAACCAAAATTTTTATTTCAGTTTTTATATTTTTTTGAAAAAGTTTTTTATTTTTTTTGAATTTTTTTTTTATCTTTTTTAAAAAGTCAACAAAAATTACTATTGAAACTTAAAATTTTCAATTCAAACTCATTCACCAAACGGAACCTAAGTTTTGGCCTACTTGTTTCTCCACTAATTCCCCACCCCAAAAAATGAAATCGTTGACGACCTGCATTACTGTCTTCATAAATCTCAAGTGTAATTACGTAGATACCCTTGCTTTCGGCTATTTTGTCGGCTAATCATACCCGTTTTTCTTTTGCGTACGACTTATTTTTTTTTCCAGGGAGGGTAGTTTCGTAAACTCGTGCAAATGGTTTTGTCCTTAACGTTTGCCTGTGCCCCTGAGAAAACGTTTTGGAGTTAGCATATGAATCATTGGATCTTTGTGACGTGCTTTTCAAAATTTATGTATTTTCAAAATATCAACAGGGAAATGCAAATGTGACGACATTTCGTATGAGACTGACAAAAATATTTTTTATTTTTTATTTTTGTTTTAGTAATAGTTCAGTAAGTTAATTAAAGATGAAATTTTTAAGTTTACGTTGATTGACTTTTTAAGAACTAATTATAATTTTTACTGACTTTTTTTTTTTATAAAAAAAATAATAACTGAGATAAAAAAAATACTATTTAATTTAAGTTAAACTTAAATCCCAAACAAAACATTAATTTAAGAATGACAAAAGGGATAATTTGGAAGTATGAAATGCTAGAATTGGAATTTGGATTAGTGCGAGGCTTTTTTCTTTAAAAGAAAAAGAAATGATAGAGACATTTATTTTAATATCGATTTTTGAGTAACAATCTATATAATATGTGAGTTATCATTTTTTAATTGATACGTATTCAAATGATTATCACATTAATTATCTGTATCTATCAATTAAAAATGATAATCTATCATCACGAAAATAAATATTCACAAATTAAAATTAAAATTGTGGTCTCTAATACTATTATTTTTTAATTAGTAATTGATCGAACACAATCAACATTTAAATTTTCTTTCGTTGCTTCCCCATGCCAAGATTTTTCTCCATCTACATATATGATGAGCAACCTCATTAAAAAATAAATAAAAAAATAAAAAAAATAAAAAAAAAAAACTTAGTATGGTTTCGTCAAGGCTTCCCAAGCAACAGGGTAAGCTTTGACCGCCAACTGCTGAATTCTTGTTTTGTCAGAATCGCACCTTCCTTCTTGACCGTCGGTGAATTTCTGCTCACGGTGAACTCGGTCCCTAAGCTCTCTTTCCTCTGGCAGCAATGGAAACAAGGTAAACCCGGTTTGCAGGTTCCCTTTTTAACTTTATTATTAATCAATGCCCCCTAACACCCCTGCCTACTCTCCACCATCAGATCAATATTTTTTTATTAATTAATTCGGAAATAACTAAATGAATGGTCTGGATTAAATTTCATTTTTAATGTTACAACTAACTATATGAATTTATTATTTACTCTATTTGAAGGAGATAGATATTTATCCTTTACGTTTTTGATAATGTATAGCAAGTTTTTCTTTTGATAATGCAAGCAATCGTTATAATTGAAATTTCATTTACTTTCTGTTTGCGATGGTTGTTTCTTATCTCGTTATTGTAGATGTAATATTCATGATTGAAATTATGTTCCCATAATGCTTTTGTTCTTATTTGTTCGTATTTTGTACTTTGCTATTCCAACCGATAGGAATTCTATTTTGATTGTAATTAATTTATCATCTGTTTCTTTGTTCATTTTCAATATGTCTTATATATAATCTTATTTTTATGTTTATGGTAATGTTTCATTATATACTGCTTATTAACAATATGTATTATGGGATCACGATTTTCATTTGTAACATATCACTCTTTTATGAGTCTACTTTTACCATTTTTTTAGAATGTCAAATCTCACGTTCAGCGCTCGTGTTCGTTGCTCTTGATATTTCCGACAATAATTATTTGGTATGTACTCCTGAAAACTGCTTCGATGTTATGATTCTTGGAGATACAATAAAAGAAGGGATGCAATTTTCAGCCCGAGTTAGCAATTACTTGGCCCCCACATTAATTTTTCAGTTATCGTTAGTATCACCATGAGCTTCGAAAATATCCTCTTCCCCGCGACAGTTCACCGTGACTTTCCGTCGGCCTCGCTGGCAGACAACACACAAGAGCCATCGCCGGAAATACGGCAGATCTCATTGGTGCAGCAGTAGCCTCGCGATTGCGATTGCAACCGTAGCCAGAGCTCCACTTGCAACGATCAGTGCCCTCTCCCATAGATCGCAGGTCATAAGATCCGGAAGCCGGAATGTCACGAGGCCCGTCCGGCGACGTCCACATGTACAGTGATGATTTTTTTGGATTTTGGTTTTTGGTTCTTTAATGATTTTTTGTTGAGCTTGTTCTTCTCTTGATGTTGATCATTAATATCTCTATCAATAGCTGAGAAAGAAGAGAGAGCCATGGCGGTAAACGGAGAAAACACTACTACAAAATATACATTTCACGACGGAGCTTCCACAACTGTTTTTGAAAAACAGTCATGAAAAGTATGCCAAAAACACGACGTGGAACTGGGTTTTGAAAACAGTCGCGGAGCTTATATATATATATATATATATATATATATAACCCTCATTCCCTCCTCCATTCTTTCTCACGCCTCTTTCACTCTCGCCTCCAAACTCTCCCTCGAAACCCATCTCCTCCGCCGTGATCCCTCCCTCCATTCTCTCTCGCGCCTCTTCTTCTCTACCTTGCCTCCATTCTCTCTCACGCCTCTCCCTTTCTCTCTCGCCTCCAATCTCCGTCGACCGCGACTCCACCATTCATTCTCTCTCGCGCCTCTCCCTCTCTCTCTCGCCTCCAATCGCCACCGCGACTCCTCCCTCCAATCTCTTTCTCAAAACCCATCCTCCGCCGCCTACACCACTACCGAGCTGCCCGCACCTATGCCCGTGTGCTTGGTAAGTCTCTTTTTCTTTTGCTCTCTCTTGCACCACACATATTATAGAAGTTCATTTGGTTGATTGTAAATGTCATTTTGGGTGATTGTTGATTGTGTTTGTGATTTTCGGTGATTGTTTTCCAAAAAAAAAAAAAAAAAAGGTTGAGATAACTTCATTATATTTTTGCATATTATATGTTCGACAAAATGCATGTTTAGGTAAGGATTAGTTTTAGATTGATTTAAAATATTTGGGTGAGGATTTGGTTTATATTGTTTTTGGAAAAAATGTTGATTTTGTGATTTATGCTTTTGCATATTACATGTTTGACAAAATGCCCGTTTGATTAGATTGTATGCTTTTTATGTAATTATGTTAATATTTTGTTTAGATTGATTTAAAATATCACAAGTATGATTTTGTATGATACTTACGTGTTTGGGTGAGAATTAGTTTTAGATTGATTTAAAATGTTTGGGTGAGGATTGGGTTTGAATTGTTTTCCGGAAAAAAAATGTTGATTTAGTGATTTATGCTTTTGCAGATTACATGTTCAACAAAATGCCCATTTGATTAGATTGTATGTTTTTTTACATAATTAAATTAAGATTTTGTTTAGATTGATTTAAAACATGACAAGTATGATTTTGTGGGATTTTTACGTGTTTGGGTGATATGATTGTAGAATGATTTATTGTATGATTTTGTATTTTTTACGTGTTTGGGTACGGAGTTGTTTTAGATTGACTTAAAATGTCACAAGATAAGGAGGATGTGTCAACGACTTCTCAAATTGGAAAACCAAGAAAAATAAGTACACCCAAATTCAATCCGGACGAAGATGGTAAACGAAGAGCGACTCTTATGAGACGAGTCAATCTTGCTAGGAAAAGGGGATAAAGAATTCAAGTTTCGTTCGATGATAAAGGGCAACCGATAGGGAAAGAGGGGGATGAACTACTGAGTTGGATTGGAGTACTTGCTCGATAGCACATTTCCATATGGATAGCTGACTTTAGAAGTGCCGATTTAGCCCCAAGGAAAGAAAGAGTTTAGGTGGAAGTCATAACTTCTTTCACTGTGGAACTTTCATTTAAAAACCAGCTTTAAAGTCATGTTCAAAGTCCGCCAAAAATTTTAGATATGATCTTTACCAGGCTTTTGTCAAGGATCATATTGACATAGAAAGTATGTGGGAACGGCCACCCAAAGTGGTGAAAAATTACCCCTCCATAAGTTAGGATGATTGGGAGATATTTATTACATATCGACATTCGCCAGAATTCAAAAAACTATCAGAACAAGGATGTGAGTTAAGAAAGAGAAGCAAATACGGATCAACGGTAGGCCGAGATGGATATAGGAAACGTGATCAAAAACTTATATGTGAATTACTTGGTTTGGTGGTTTCACAGTATATTGTACTTTCTATTTTTACCTTTTTGTTTACAAATGGTAACTTAACAAACTATAATTTGAGACGACGAGAGAATGTCAAGCGCGGCATAATTTGTGGCTGGACATGCGCGTCAAACCTAGTGGAGAGTACAAGAATCCATCATTTAGGATTGTTGGCGATATGATAGTAAGTACAAGAATCAATGGTCTATGATATTCTTATTTATACAACTTATTTACGGGTTCATATCATGTTCTCTAATTCTTACAGGAGGATTTCAATGAACAACAGACATAAGGAAGTTTCGAACTGTGGGGACTAATGACATATTGACCAAGTCATTAGATAATGACGAACATTTGGGTCGGACCCGTGGTCAATCTAAGTTTCTTAGGCAGTCTCATTACTTCAACATTATGCAAAGTTCAAAGGATAATGCTGAAGTATCGACAGTGAAACAACAACTTGTTGTTTTGAAAAGAACTGTACATGAACTTTGTGCGAAGCATGGTATAAACCGAGATACTATGGCCGAGGAGAATACCACACCGACTGTTGATCAACACAACAACTTCAAGGCTAGTTGCATCCAAAATGAAAAAGAACCTAGGGTGTTAGATCTGCAATCCACACCGAACGCAAGTAAAGAATGTCAGCTTTTTCTTGATGATACAATTAATGGTGGAGATGTGCTTGTTGTAATTGGCAGGGCATACAAGGACTGTGTTCCAACCAACACAATCCATGGGAATCCTTTAGGTGAAGAGAATGCGCGAGTGACAATAACAATCCCGGAACTAAAACGTGTACTCCTACCTCTTTCGACAAATGAAGCAACAATTATTGAAAAAGCTATTGGTGGGTTTGTTGCTTGGTCGAAAAGATTAATCGTCATTGAAATGAGTCTGATGCCAAGCAAGTCGAGGTCCTAGTTACGTTCCTGACCGAGAAGTTGAGGGAAGCAAATGCATCAAAAAGAGAGCAGGGAAAAAGAAACTACAGCCACAATCAGATGCACAGCAATAAACTGCACAACAACAACTACCCCCATTCAACTTTAGTGAAATTCCTTTCAACTTGAAACCGTTGGCGTACTATGCACAATTTTCCAAGCGTGAAGGATTGCAAATAGCGTGCCCAATACAATAGTCCATCAGTGGCAATGACATGCCTATATATATTGGGTTTGAAGATATATACCATTTCATAACATTTCAAGAAATTAGATATATATCCTTAAACAATACTTATTTTTCCTTGTTAATCTTATGTTGTTTTTCATAACAAGTTTAACTAATTATTTTGCATCTATTTAGCGGAATGTTGTGAAAGAGAAGGTGTTGATCAATGGTTTGGGTTTATTTCTCTAATCCTTGTCTCGCCAGTTTAATAGAAGGTAGATCGCGAAGTCTACCGTAGAGAGAGAGCTAACAATATTTTACGAAACTTAACAAACGCACTATAAAGAAAGTTATTTCTCATGCCATGTAACAGCGGGCAACATTGGATCTTGACAGTTGTTGATCCGTGGGATGACTCGGTCATGTATTTTAATCCTCTAGGAAACGAACTAGGTGATGATTTTGAAGACCTAATTAAGTTGTAAGTATATTTTTATGTTCCAAATTGTGATTTGACATTAAATTATTCTTGTTTTAATTGTTTTGAACCTTGTTAAATTGTTAAGGCACTTAATGACTGAAAGATTTTGGTGGGAAAAGGAGTAAGAAAGCGACGCAGCTACGAAATATTGATTGATATTGTTCGATATCCTCTACAAGAAGGTTATATTGAATGCATTTATTTTGTTTTAGCCTTTATGCGAGAAATAACCTTGACTCTTGATGGACTATCCTTACTTTAAACTAAGGATTTTAATACCGACGTTGACATGAGTTTAGTAAGGCAAGAGTGGACTAATTTTGTAATGCGGTTCATCCAATATAGTTAGAAGACAATCTATAAATTTTGGTAATGTAGTGTATGTATTTGTAATAATTGTTGTACATTGTGACACAAAATTAATAAAAAATTAGCTATTATTTTAATATGGACTATGCAATGGATAACACACGTGATTTGCCACCCGTGAGAAATCCCATGAATTGTGAAATTTTTTTTTTCAATGTAAACTTTCCACAACCGCTTTTAATAAAAATGGTCGTGGTATGTTACCATTCCACGACCATTTTTTCTGAAAACAGTCATGGTAGATTAACATACCACAACCGTTTTTTCTGAAAACAGTCGTAGTATGTTAATCTACTATGACCGTTGAAAATAAAAGCAGTCATGAAATGATAATATATCACGATCGTTTTTATAAAAAATGGTCATAGAATAATAATTTTCCACAATAGTCTTTTGTAAAAACTATCGTGGAATAGCCCTATCTACCCTGTATTAGGTGTCAGTTTTGTCTATTTAACAAACCGTTGTAGAATTTAAATAGATTTCTCGACTTTAAATACTATGATATTTAAAAAACCGTCGTGAAATATATCATCTTTTTGTACTAGTCAAAGTAGCAAAGTTAAAAGAGGTGAGGAAACAAATCCGTAGAACAAAGGAAATGGTGGGACCTACGAAATAACTTTTTATTAAATAAATATGAAAAATTAATTGATCAGTGGGAATGATGTGAAACCGTGGCTGATGCACATATGGGTAGTGGGTTCTACGAATCGTGCTATATGGCAAGGCTTTCATCTATACATTCGACCCCCCTTCAATCCCTCTCCCTGATTATCACGTGAAATTCACGTGGTAGTCACGTGACTTTTTTTTAAAATCTATTTCATTGATCCTAAATCGTAAGCTGAAATTTTTTAATTTAAATCTGTCATGTGATGGGTCCTAAATCACCCTTAGCAAAAAAAAAAAAAAAAAAAAAAAAAAAAAAAAACCCCTCAACAATCACCTTCTGTGCTGACAATTAATACATAAATAACTTAAAATTTGATACCCACCAACGACTTGTCAACTTGCATTGCTGTAAAACGTCCATTTTTTATGGAATTGTGGTCTAACTATTCCTTATAAATGGCAAATAAAAATATATGAAAAGATTTACTGAAACGGAAGCAGAGAGAGATATGTGACAGTGAGTTGCAAAGAATGTCCCATAAAAGTACTGCACTTCACTTGTCCTCTTTACTGAGGTGCTCTTCGGAGATATCTCAAGCCAGGCAAACCCACGCTCAAGTCCTCGTCCATGGCTTCCTTTCCAACGTCACTCTTCAAACTGACCTATTATTGGCCTACTCGAAGTGCGGGTTTATTCGTGACGCCCGCCAAGTGTTTGACAAAATGCCTGACAGAAACATGCACTCTTGGAACATTTTGATTTTTTCGTACGTCCAGAATTCGATGTACTCTACTGCTTTGGATGTCTTTGGTGGGTTTAGGAAGATGGGACTCCGACCGGATCATTATACTTTACCACCACTGTTTAAGGCGTGTGCAGGAGTTGGAGATGGATCTTTAGGTACGGTGCTTTATGGTTTGGTTGTTAAGCTTGGGCTTGAAGGATGTGTAGTTGTGACCAGTTCGTTCTTGGATTTCATTGTTAAATGTGGAAGTGTGGTTGATGCGATGAGGGTATTTTCTAATATGTCGTGTAGAGATATCGTGGCATGGAATTCGATAATTTCGGGGCTCGGAAGAGCCGGTTTCTATAAGGATGCCTTGACTTGTTTTAGAGAAATGCTTGAGGCAAGTGTGAAGATGGATTCCATGACGATTCCTAGCGTCTTGAATGTGTGTGGTGGAGAAGGGAACTTGATTAAAGGGAAAGAAGTTCATGGCCAAGTAAGTAAGAATCTCTTGTATAGTACGGATATTGCAATTGGGAATTCTTTGATTGCTATGTATGCGAAATGTGGATGCTTGGATTATGCAGAAAAAGTTTTTAGGAAGATGACCAATTTGAACCTAGTAACTTGGACCACTATGATATCTTGTTATGGAGTTCATGGCAAGGGAAAGGACTCATTGCTTATATTTAAGCAAATAATAGATTGCGGATTCAAACCCAACTGTGTTACACTAACAGCTATTTTAGCTAGCTGCAGCCACTCAGGTCTCATAGATGAAGGCTGGAGAATTTTTAATTCCATCAGTTTAGTTTATGGTTTTGAGCCGAGTGTAGAGCATTATGCGTGTATGGTGGACCTTCTGGGTCGTTTTGGATACCTTGAGGAAGCACTTGATTTGGTAAAGAATATGAAGGTGATGGCACCGGCTAGTGTTTGGGGTGCTCTGCTTGCTGGTTGTGTGATGCACAAGAATGTGGTGATTGGAGATATTGCAGCACGTCAACTCTTTAGATTGGAACCTAGAAACTCTAGCAACTACATAGCTTTGTGTAGTATTTACGAGGCTCTCGGTATGCAGGATGGTGTTTCTTTTATCAGAGCGAAAATGAAGGATCTGGGTTTGGCCAAAACTCCAGGTTGTAGTTGGATAGTCATTTTAGGAACAGTTCACAAGTTTTACCAAGGAGACTGTTCCCATCCTCGTAGTATTCTGATCTATGAAACGTTGGATGGAATAATTAAGGTAGCATCATTAGGCAGTGGTTTATGGGAGGGAGACTAGTCACCTTTAAGTACAACCACATTTTGCAAACTAAAAGGCTCTTTATCTTTTTTATTATCGATTCATTATTTCTATTGTTCCTAATATAGTGCACAGTGAAGTTAGTATTCGACAATCTTGTAGATTTCATTGGTAGAAAATGTTTATTGTTGAAAATGGAATTGAAAGAGTAAGTTCGATTTTGCGGCCATAACTTCAGATCTTTTTTCCTCAAGGTGGTGATAATGCAAAGTTGTTGTTGTTGTTGTTGTTTTCCCTCTCTCTCTCTCTCTCTCTCTCAAGGCCATAAATCTTTTTGTAATCGTAAATGACTGAACATTTGTAGCTCAACTCATGTTATTTCTTTGACATACAGACAAGACTTGGTTTTAATTGCACCATTCGTTGATAAAAATAACTGGAATAAAGAACCTCAAAATTGACATTTTGCTGCTTCAATTGGTCTTTTTCCCTGCTGATAGTACTGAAAATAGATGTCAGGATAGTTTTTGATCGTTTTGTATAATTGTGGTCTTGAATCGTCGAACAGCTTTTCAAAAGGTTTGATCTCTCTATCTATTTCCGGAATGTAGAACACAACCAAAGAAATCCTCTCCCTCTCTGCGTTTGTTACTACTCTGTGTATTAAGCTTTTGAATATCCCGTTACTCGATATCTGCATGTTACAAAGAACCATTTTTATGACTATATGTATTAAGCTTTTGAATATCCCATTACTCGATAGTTACTATGTTCTCTATATGTATATATATGTGTGTATGATACCTCGGCTTGATCGCCAATGTTGATGAGAAGAGCCTCAGGAATGGTGGGAGCTCTAAACCACTGATTTTCTTTCAAGAATTGAAGGCCTTCGGTGCTTTTATCCTGCAAAATGAGGGTGATTGCCGATCCATCGGCATGCGGTTTCTGACCAAGAACCAGATCTGGCCTTGGACATGGTGGATAGAGGTTGAATTTTGCAGTCACTTTTGCTCTTTCTCCGTACTGCTGTAAAAAGCAGTTCTCTTCCAAGTTCAATGAGCTTGCCATGGCCTTGAAGACAACTTCAGTTATAAGATGTAACTTTGTGGAATATTCATGCAAAATAGACCTGCAAATTTCCGACACTACGTTATAATCTACACATTGAACGTATCAAGAAGAGACATGTTGAATGTTAAGATTTTGAGTTTTAGTTAGAAACCAAGTAGAATCATAGTTACCACTGCTTAATCCGAGTGAGTTCGTAAGATTTTCTCCTTTAACCCAAGGAATAGAGGTTCGAGTCTCACCTTAGTGGTGTTGTTGCCTTAGGGGTGATTGGGGGGCTCATTTCGTTGACTCTTACCTTTTCAGCCTTTATTTTTTCAGGGAAAAAAAGAAAAATAACAGGAGCTAGAAGAGATCCATAAGTATTGAATCCTCCATTTCTTGATCTAAGTAAAATTATGGCAATACAACTTTACCTGAAATCTTCAGGCTTTTCAGGCCACAGTTTAAGATTCCGTCTATCTTCTGGCTGTATAACAAGGTATAGTCGCTCACTCCAATCAAGCTTTTGTTGCTCCGAAAGAACTATCCCGTTTCCATACCCTTGAATATCACCGACTTCTTGGGAGCATCTCTGCTTCTGCTCCAGCGGAAGTTCGAAAAACTGTTTAGTAACATCGCGTACCTTGTCCAGGAATTCGGGTGTCATGCCATGGTTAATCGCCTAAAACACCGAAAGCAACTCATTTGACACGGTAGGCAACAACAGGAAAATTTTTTAAAATAGTCCTATTCACATCAGCACTTAGTTTCTTAAACAGAACAGCTTCCTATAAATTCCCTTTCATTTGATTAGAATCTATTCACTCAAACATCATTGACCTGAACTTAAACTTGTTCCAAGTTTAATTCATAGAAAATTAGAAATTCATAATTTGTCAACAATAGTATAGAGTGACTAAATGTTTCTTTCTTGAATTAGAACACTGCTTTTAAGAACATTTTCATGCATACCCTTTGTTAGATTGTAGTGCCTAATAAATGCCCCGGTGTAAAATTAGCACACGGATCGACCTTCATTAACGGTGGTTTAGGACTTTCACACCCATAAAATTGGTTGTCAGTTTTGTAAAATCTGCTATCTTAGTTCTAAAGACAAATACAAGAGCTAGAAAAGAACATAAAATATAGTTAACAATCAAAATTGTATGCTTGAAGAGAAGTAGGGGTGATTTTTCGATGCGGAAAGTTTGTGGATAACAGACCTGAAAGCAACCCCATGAGCTGAGAGCTGATCTAAGCTTCACAAGTTCATGTGCAGAAGTTGATGAATTTCTAAGAAGACCGAGATCAATAACAGGTATGTCCATGGCTGGAAGATTAGCATCTTGAGGCTCGCCGGTAACTTTGTCGTTTTGGATGTACTTGTCTGGCACTTCACCTTTCAAGATCAGCTCTTGCACAGATTCAGCTTGTAACTCCATCTCTTGCAGGAACTTTTGGGGTAATACTGTGGGTTTATAAGCTAACTTTTCTGTGTTTTTTGCCTTTCAAAAAGTCCGCCGAACAAACCAAGTGGCTGAGAATGGAGATTTGACATTAGTTTATTACTCGTAGAAATTTATATCCATTACAACTTAAGAGTAGTGTTTTTCTTCGAAAAAGGTTTGCAAAGTCAAGATCAGAAATAATAATTCAGGTCCGTTTGATCCTGCAATCTCAAAGATAAAAAGCGTACGACTCTTTAACACATTTTTTCCACAAAGGCCAGTTTGTTTGTTTGCTTGGTTTTTTTATTTTTATTTTTATTTTTTATAATTAATTATTGATTAATTTTTCTTAGTAACTGACACCATGTGCCAATAATGCAGTTGTGATGTTACAACAATTTCTCCATCGTTGGGTCCACTCTTTTTGGCAACACTACATTTGCACGCATAATATCTAATAATGCAACCAATGTACGAACTACTAATAAGATAAGGCAGCCATAATGGATTATCATGACAGATATATATCAAAGTGTTTGGTCACTTTTCCATTTCCTTTTATGTAAAATGAACACGCCCATAATGTTATGTTGTGATTCATGAAATTTACATAACATCATGACAATTTTATATAATATTCATTTATTTAGTAAAAATGAAAATTATTTTTATCTTGTACCATTCAAAAAACATAAAACATTAAAAATAATAAATCTTTTTAAAAAATGTATATACATGTAAAATTTAGGAGCTATTACCCAAATTCTTGCTCCCATCTTTGAGACAGTTACTACGAAATTAAAGAAACCTTTTATTGCACAAAAAATACGGCTCTTCTTCCCCTGATCAGCGATCTCAGCAAGCGCTTTTGTAGAAGCCCCATCTTCACCGAGAGCCCTAGAACCCGCTTCTTTAAGCTCCTCCATTCGTTAGCCTTAACCACTCTTCAATCTCCTCCCTCCTTACGACGCCGTTTTCATCTGCTTTCGGTCTCAGAGTCACCTTCACATCCTGATTCAACATGAAAGCGTTCATCCTCTGCTCCGCGTAGAGCGGCCACGCTATCAGCGGCACGCCGTTCACCACGCTCTCCGGCACTGAGTTCCAACCGCATCGGCTCAAGGATCCGCCGGTCGAGTCGTGGCCCAATATCTGGGCCTGTGGGGCCCATGAATCCACCACCAGGCCTCGGTCCCTGGTCCGGTCCATAGACCCATCCGGCAAGAACTCGAACGATGAGTAGTTTTGGTTTTGTCTGTCTCCGCCGCTGCAGCCGTCGAAGTAGGTGGCGTTGGATACGTTGTCGTTTGGCCTCCTCACCAACCACAATAACCTCTGCTCGCTCTTCTCCAAACCCAAGGCCAACTCGTTCATCTGGTGAGACGAGAGGGTCCCACCGCTGCCGAACAAGACGAATAAGACGCTGCCACGGGGTTGTCATCAGCCACGTCACAAAGTTTGACTTCTCCCTCGTCACCATGTTGACTAGTGGTCCCACAGGGTACACACGTGGCTTGCCATGTCTGTCCTGCAAGGACGAAAATTGCTCCTGGCTCCAGATCGTTGAACGAGTTGAGACGGTACCGTTTCGCCCTGTGTAGGGACGACTTGTAGGCGTCGTTCTTCCTGTCCTGAAGCGGGTCGGGCAGATCTGTGCCCGGAATTGGGACGCAACCCGGGATCTTCACCGGATCCGGCAACTCCCAGTACTCGCACGGCGTTGTTTCGTCGAGGCTGGGCAGGTGGAGGAGGGACAAGGCCGTGGCGGTCGTGGGGTAGAAGACGTACGACAACAGGTTGAACTCTCGCGCCACGTCGAAGGCGTCGTAGCCGAAGAGGTCAAAGACGAGGGCAACGAGGCTCACGCGCCGCCGCGAGGGAAGGGAGGCGAGCGCGTTGTGGACGGGACGGAGTGACAATCACGACGTCCGGCGTTTGCTTTTGTGTTTCTGGTTTTTCCATCTGAAATAATGTTAACGAAAAAAGCGGTTTTTTTTTTAATTTATTTTTTAATTTTTTTAAATAATTTTTTTGGAGATATGAAGAAAGGAAATAGTGTGTGAATAATTTTTGGTGTATTTACAGCGAGTTATATAGGAATGAAATTTATCGAACATACTCTCTCTCTCTCTCTCTCTCTTTTTAATTTTATTTATTTATTTATTTATTTTTTTTTAAAGAATATTGAACGTACACTTTTGATTCATTCTTGTTTGGCAATTTGTAAAATCATAACCGGTTACTGTTAAGGTTAAGTGAACTCATAACCCAATATTTAAATTAAAATAACTATAATAACAAAAATAATCGGTCAAAAAGATATATTATTTTATTCTAATTAAAAAGTAATTAGTTTACCTATGTTAATAATTATTAGGTAGACCGTCATTTAATTAATCCTGCGTGTTAGAAGTTTTAATTTTATTTTAATTTTGTTATAAATGTATATGTAAAAAAATTGGATGTTTGATTGACTCAAAAAATTATTAAAATTAGTGAGTCGAGAGTTGAAGATCACGGCTATGTTTTGATCCTTTATTGTGATATTTGATTTTTTCTTTTTTCTTAACCTGTGTTTTATTATTATTATTTTTTTTTTTGCAATTTTTTTAATCCGAAATAAAACAGTTGATGATTGACTGATAATGTGAATTTTTTTTTTTACCACAATAACAATTTTGTAAGAAAGATTCCAAGGAGCATTTTATTAGGAGCTTGGTTGGGAAAAAGTAGTAGTAAGATGTCATGTTTTGATAGCCAATGGTGAGATAAATTTGTGCATGATAAACATTAATGATAAACAGTAATGATAAATTTGTTCGCTGACGGGTTCGAGTTCGAGCCGAGAAGATGAAGAAGAAAAAAGAGTAAAGAGATGAGGAGGAAGAGGCGAGAAACAGGTAGGAAGAGGCGAGAGGAGATGAAGGAACAGAAGCGAGTGAAGAGTACTACAGAAATGAGCAAAGATTAAAAAAAAAAAAAAAATGATGAACCAAAAGTTTGAACATTGATTTGTGAGTAAGTAAACAGTCACTAAACAGTAATTTCTATAAATTGTTATAGATGATTTAATCATAATATGTTAGTAGTGTAATTATTTTGAAAACCATAATATGTTATTTTTAGTTCTGCGAAAAAACCTATTATTATCATTTGTGTTTGTAGTGTAATTAAATGACAATTAGTCATGTGAAGCACAAACAAACAATATTAGTTTGGAGATGCATTTTTCCTCTAGGTATTGATCAAGATGGTCCAGATGATTTAACGGATCAATGAGGAACATTCAACTCAATCAATAGAGGTTATATTTATAGGTCCTTTGTTTTTTTTTTTTACCAACTTTCTGTCTCATAATGGTTAACTTGGGCTCATCTGTTAAAAATTAAATTAATAACCGTATATTTTTAAGACAAGACTAGCAATTTGATAATTTCTAAAATTTATTTTAATATTGACTGAGCTTGTTAGTTTTTCATCTTTTTGAATCCCTTCCCTAGCTAAATAGAATGGAGGCAGGGCAAACAAAATACAAAATGACTTGTACTGGCAGTTTAACGGTATTTTATTGAGTCAATTTATTCGTAATCTGCAGGTTCAATTCATGGAGATGTTACTCAAGACTTTCATTTAATGCTTAGAAGAAAATTGGGCCGTGTCCCTTGTCAAGCAATTTTCCATTTTGACAAAGAAAGATTCCAAAATTTTATGACTTTTCATTCTAATCATATCGTATTTAACGCGGCTTCATGAAAAGGATGGAACGAAAAATATATGAATGGAAGATAAGAAGATACAATATCGATGACTGATTCATCTTAGATCCTCATAATTTGAATTTGAGAAACCAAGGAATGGAAACATCTGTCTTGATCTTGGAGAAAAAATTAAGAGACTTTGGAACGAGATTAAATGCGTATTCGATCGATCATGAAACCTGCACTCATCCATAACGTATCTTTTGGACAATACTAATATCAACAGTACTAAAACTTCATGACAAGTCTTGTTGTGCCCTTTCATATCGTGTTTAACGCGGTTTCATGAAAAAGACATAACAAGAGAGATGATGAATGAGGAGATTGAGAATGAAATAGTTAAGGAAACCAAAACCTTTACATCAAGGTTTCCAACAACCAAAATATTATCCAAATACAGTAGTAAAGGAAAGAACAAAAATCATTTATAAGGCGATACAAATATTAAGAGTGGGCATCATCTTAAACGAAAACATATTAATTGCATTGGATATGCACTCAGACATATAAATTACAAACATCAGGACATCAGGACATCCTATGAACCCCTCAAGAAAAAAAAAAAAAAAAATGAAAAGAAAAGAAAAAAAAAAAGAAAAACTTCCTATGACCAAAACCCCAATTACTATTATTTAAGATGCACTCTTTTTACAGACTGTGATACAAGAAATTGACAAAACAATAAGATAATGGCGTCATCAAACCCACACCTTATTTCAGATATATCACTAGTTGCTCGTTATCATCAACAGTACTGCTCATGCACTTTCCTGTACAATAGAAAAATCGGAAAACACAGAAGAAAGAAAAATAAATACAAGCCGGTAAAGATTGGTCTAAAAGTTAAACAACTGTAGTTTCAAGTGCAAAGACATTTGTAAACTTCTTTTCTCCAGACATCCCACGAGATTATGTTTTCCTCTGCTTGCTAGTTTGATCTTCTCCTCCCTCTTGAGCGAGTGCTGGTTCTATGATGTCGTCCTCCTCCAAATCTTTTAAGAAACCAATAATCGAAACATCTACTGAAAAGCACCATGTATCCAATATAGTGGAAGATGACCTTGAAGCCAGTTGGAGCTCAGATGTGACTGTCGAACCGTCTAAAATATGATTATTTTTTTTAATTGATAACTTTTAGACTTATATAGTTCTTAAAATTTCAGAGATTTTTTTTTTTTTTTTGGTTCAAACATTCGTTAAACATACTGAAGATTTTTTTTTTTAAAGACAGTTAAGTACAACGTATTTATCACTTAACATATTTAAAATAGTAGTTACTTTGAACATTTTAAGATGACAAATAGCTTTTTTTTTTTTTTTTTTTCCCCCTCTCTCTCTCTCTCTTTTAAAGCTTATTTTATATCAGGCTTAGATATTTAAAATACTAGTTACTTTGAACATTTTAAGATGACAAATAGCGTTTTTTCCCCCTCTCTCTCTCTCTTTAAAGCTTATTTTATATCAGGCTTAGTTTCAAAAGTAGTTATCAAAAGTTTTGCTGAAATTATATACGCACGGTGGTATCCATGCACCCATAACCTCCATAGCCTTCGCATCTGTTTCGCCAGCCCATCATTCAAAGTTAAGGCATCGATTATTTACCCTGATTACCTACAACATAAACAATCTTGAGTGAGATTTCGCTCGGCAAGTTCAAGCTTAATCTCACCATGCAATCTAATATGCATGACCGTTTATGAGTTATTTAATTAAGTTCTTTACATTTCTTTTGGGCCCTAGTGTTTGTACCAGGTGCGTGCAACTTAATGAGGAGTTGCTACCAACCCTCCAACTACACTCTAGGTCTTTTCGTTCATAACATTTACCTCTCTCTTGTTGAGGTTGGTATGACATAATAAATTCTCTTTTAAATTAGCCTCGTGTTTTAATTTAGTGAACATGCAAATATGACATGTCACAAATGCGGAAACAAAATTTGCATAACATAATGGCAATACTTTCATAACATGATCACATATGCATATCAACTTCACAGATATTATCAAATCATGACAATAATGTCCATGCTGTAATGAGACTTGTACTTACAGAAATTCGGCAACAATAGATTTCTCTATGAAAAGACCTCTTCTACACTCGGTGTCAGTATCATGTCCTATCAAATGACACCTGACAGTTAAAGCGGAGTCTCCTTCTTTTTCCTCTCTCTCTCTCTCTTTAAACTTAAATAACAATGTTTTAAATCATCATCTGAATTTTTATAGTTTGCATGTAAATAGAGAAATATTAATATTTTAATGTGGTATTATTTGGAGCACACTAATTAAGGCCCGATGTTTAGTATAATTAAGGTTTGAGTTAATGTTAGATACTTCGGTTATCAGTGTGGTTTGATTTAAGGTTTTGGTGACCAGAGTGAGGAGCCTCGTATACGTGAAGTTATCAGTAGATTTATTTTGCCAAAGAGGTAGGATACGTTCCCCTTCCCTATTTTTAATTAAAATTATTGTAGGATACGCCAATCCTGCTTTTGTAAAAAAGTTTATTGTACTATTCCATGAATTTACCGTTTTAACATAATTTTCGAAAATAAAATGGTTTTATGAAAATGTTTTTAAATGGAGAGTATATATATATATATATATATATATATGTATCAAATGTTTTGGGTCAAAAGTATATATATGTAGAAACATTATTTGAGAGACTCAAATGAGGTTCTTTAAAGCTTGTGTGGGTATCGTCCAAGTATGTTAAATGACAATTTCAAACTCTGTCTAGTTAGATACTAGCAGTTGCTATTTGTAACTTTAGGACCGTGTCAGGTATCGAGATGTTACCTTTAACTGATCGATCCATTTCGGTGGTGTTAATTTTGACTATAGATCGGTGAATATATCTATGTTCTGTGATTTTATTTCTGCATTTATTTTCTATTTTATTTATTGGCCCCGCATGTTTTATTATATCTCAGCCAAACCCGTTTTAAGTATATTAGATTTAAATGAGTCAACTGTATCCTACTGAGCTCGTAGCTCATATTTTATTGTTTTAACACACCCCCCCAAAAAGGAGGTGCTAGGATTAGCGCCGAGTAGACAAGTGTGACATCAAGGGTATTGCGGTTTAGTGGTGATCTATGTATACTTTATTCTTAGTCATTTATTTTTTCCAAGGCATGTAAACTCAAGTCTCTCTCTCTCTGGAATGCGTTTTGGATGTCTATATTTTTATTTCATGTTTTATGTGTTTGTGTGATGATACCGGAGGTTGGATTTTCAAACATGTTTTCATATGAAAAAACTTAATATTTCAGAATGCCCACAGTTGATTAAAAAGCTACTTAACTTTTTTTTTTTTTTTTTTTTTTTTAATTTAAAATGGTAGACGTTAGGACAAATTACTGTTTTGCCAAACACTCTGATAATGTTTTCTAAAGATAACTGAAATAGGAATTCTATCTCAAGTGTGAGCGAATTTCAGAATATTATGTGTTTTGTTTATTAAATGATTTTTAATTTCGAATCTTATCTTAATTAAACCCCTACACACCACTACCGGGTTTTGGGTTGTGACAATCCTAATATATTTAGAGCAAATCACAAAGGAAATCATACAAGACTCAAACTTTTTACCTTGATTGAGCACTATAACACTCAAATCTTCTTGAGAAATTGGTTTTGGTTAGGTTTTATGAATTTTATTTTCTTCGGTTTTGATCTAGAAGGCTCGGCTGCATTCAGGAAAAGAGAGGAGAGCTATAGTTGATTCTTCTTCTCTTATTATTATTATTATGTTTTTGGCTAGAGGATAAGTAGGGTGATTTTTTTTTTTTTTTTTTTAACCCTTCATATAGGCCAAGCAATTATTTGGTTAAAAGAAAATTGAAAAGTTAAATTCTTGGAGGGGATCTCACATCCGGATCCTGGTTTTTTTTTTTTTTTTCCTTCCTTTTGGATAAGAACAAGAATTATCAAAGCTTATCTTAATCTTCCCATGTTTATCCTCTCAATAGCCCTTGGATTAAAAACAACTCAATCTTAGCCTTCCATTAGTAGATGTTATCTTTGATAAATATTTCTTTAATGCAATGCAAGTTTTATAAAAATTGATAGTGTAATTTTAACTTTTATAGATATATTTACACTGCTGGTGTAGTCAATTAGAAAGTTAAAATAACTTAAAATTTTAAAACTGATAAAATATTGTTCTATAAAATATTTTTAACTTATTTTTTGCAAATAATCCACTTTTGGTTTTAAAATTCTAATGGATTTGCTGAAATATTTTTCTCAATCACTTTAATGGTTTAGAATTTATTCTGACAGCCGTAATTCGGTTAAGAAACATGTAAAATTTCTCTTTCAAACTTTGAATCTTACTTTAACTTGTGGACTTGGCATATCTATGGGAAAATTCATGATCAAATTCACGTGATGGTGTTTCTAATATCATTTTTATTTTATATTGCATAAAGCGAAAATTGATGAAATTGTGCAGTAACACGGTGCGTAACAAAATTTATTGTCCATGACATCTCATTGATGAACGATGCACATGATTATAAAAATTTATATCATAAGTACAGAAAATTTACGGTTTAATTTCTATTAAACTCAGAAATTAATACCGTGAATTTTCCGGTCACTACATCAGGTCAATATATTCTAGTCCTTTCCAAGGAATTTGCTCCATATGTGTTGAGAGATTGTGAGAAATATTTAGAAAAGACAATGAATTCTTCCCCACATTCCAAAACCATAGGGACACAATCCCTTTCAATTTGGTAGTAGGAAAGGTCCAAGTTTCTTAAAATTTTCAAAGCCTCTAAAAGAGTGCGGGAACTCATGCATGCCGCCCGAAGACAGAAACAAGGAATAAAGGGTATTGATCCTTTGATATGCTATTAAAACAAAGATAAATATACTTGAGATGTTTAAACTTTGAAGTTATTTGATGAAAGATCTAAAGAAGAAATATTAACTTGCTGAAAAATGGAATGTGGAATAAAGCCCCATAGTTTGTTAGATACTAAACTAAGAGTAATCAAAGAAGTACATTGGAATTCGTCAATGTGACCAGTGAACTGGTTTCTACCTAGTATTAGATTCTGCAAATGTGGTGGGGAATATAATCAAGAAAGAATCGTCCCATTAAGTAAATTATCAGATAAGTACAAGGACTTTAAATTCAATGGAACAGAGCCAAATTATTGGCGTTTTGAAAAATCACACAAAAAGTTATTTTTGTGGGGTTGTTGCAAATGTTAGGGAGGGTGACCTATGGAATTATTACAGAAAGATCTAAATGAGTCAATTTCTGTAGATTTAGAAAGGACCATGGGATTTGACCACCAAAATTATTCAAAGAGAGGTCTAAGGATGTGATTTGTGTTAAGTTTCCAAGCAATGCAGGATACGATCCTCTGAAATTGCAGGATCTGAGAAACAACGTATTCAAAGACTTCAAAGTTTTGGTAAGATACGGTAAATCCATCAAAAATCCAATTCCAGAAAAATTTAGATCTTTCAATGGGCTACTCTAATTATATCGAGGAAATGAACCATTCAGATCTATGTTAAGTTTGAGAAGGTGAAAAATGTTTTCTGGAAATTTCAGCCCTTTCAGTCCGCTACCACTAAGGTCAAGAGAGAGCAAAGGTTCTGACAAATTCATAAAGGAATTAGTTGATGAGACATAAGACCTTTTGACTTCACTCATGTCCAACACTCTGAGACTAGTTAAGTTTGCAACAATTCATTTCAAACTAGAAGTCTCGAGAGGCAAATCAAAGTTCGAACTAAGATCAAGTGTAATCAAACTAGACAAGAAAGAGAATTCTAGAGGGAGTTGGCCAGTGAAACCATAGTAAGACAGGTCAAGCTGAATCATACTCGCAAATCTACCAAATTGGGGTGAGATTTTTGAACCATAAAACAATTACGGAAGAAGAAAAGACTGTTGTTGGAGTGGATAATGCCCTCAAGCCCACTGCAGAAAAGATCAAGCCTGATGACATGACCAGAAACCTCATCACAAGTGACTCCACTCCAGGTGCAACAATCCCTGCTCATATTCCAAGACACTGTACTATTTGGATTAGCAATTCCATAAAAAGAACAGTACCGAAGATTAAAAAAAGTATCATTTATTATGTGAAAATAATTCTTGAAGTGGAGAAGATCAGAGCTTTCATGGGGATGGCACAGTGGAGGAGAAGGATGAGTAAAGGGAGAGGGTGGAAATGAAGAAGAGTAGAATGGAGAAGGAATGAGGAATAAAAGGAGACTCAGCCATTGAAGAGACCAAACCATCATTTTTTCAGACAACAAAACCATGAAGTTTGTTTTTGACTCTAGAATAGATACTGGGGGAATAGTTTGTGTAACGACAGACTATGCAACCATGCACATTTATAGTGTAGCGAAAGGTCTGACATGGTATTATATTATTTCCACAGGCTAAATTGTAATGAGCAGAAAATTTACAGCATGAAATTCTTAGTTAATAGGAAAATCAAGCTGTGAATTTTCTGTATTTAGGATACATTTCCTGGTATTTTGTGATTCATCATGAAAATAGTACCATAAGCAATGAAATCTTTTGCTGCAAATGTTATTTGAGTGTTTGCATAAATCTCACGTTATGTGATTGATATAGAAATTTATAAGTTTCTACATGACATGTGATTTTATAAAATGTGATTCCAAAGTTCCGAACAAGCATGCCAAGTCCGTAAAATAAATTCAAATTGCAAAAGTAAGATTTATTGACCGGATTAAAATTTCGAACGAATTGCTTATCGAATCAACTCAAATTGACAGTGTAAATTCATCTGACAATAACTAAATTACACTGACATCCCTCTTAACTTCTACAATGGATTAAAATAGAATTTCATGGAGAAAATATCTTAAAAGCAAGGGCTACGAGATGGGTAACAAGGGAACAAGATATTTGGCATAAACAAAAAAATAAAAATAAAAAAAATGCAAGAACCGTCAGAACAACCAGGAACAAATATCATTTTTCTACATGGTTGTTCAGAACAAATGACGGTCGTTCCGTCTAAGTCATCTTCAACCTTCGTCTGTAACATTTACATATAATCCTCTAAAACTACCTTACAAACAACATTAAGCCAATACTAAATTATAAGCGTTTTTCCAAAATCTGATTTCTTCTCTTTTTTTTTTTTTCCCCTTCTTGTAAGCCCTTGATTATAGAACACTAAGAGTTCAATTATTGTTTACGTCAATCTTCGGGTGTGCCATTGTTGCCGAAAAATGGAGTGGCTGTTGAAGAATTTAGTGTGATTCTTGGGTTTCTCTCACAGGAATGCCTCATTTGCTTCAGTCCCCATATTTTTTTTTCCTTATTATGAGTTATTAAATCTAGATATATTTCTTTTTTATATGTTTTTAAAAGAAGAAAGTCATTTTACTAATTAAAATTTTTGGAAAGTCATTTTATAAATAAAAGAGAGTGAAAGATTACTTTTCCAATTGCCTCGTAAAACCCTAATACTAAAATACAATATATATATATATATATATATATATATTTAATGTTGAGAAAAAAGGGAATTAAAATGAGAATATTGCTCCATGGAGAATAAAAATATGTCTTCTCAAATTATTATTCGAAATGTATCCAAATGGAACTAATGAATATTTGGGAGTTTTAAGGAGGTGGTGCTTTTAGGATTTTGAACTAAATATTGTTTTATCATTTTTATTGTACATTTCAAATGTTCAGAGCCAAACACATTTTCAATTGTCAATTCTAATGGCACTAGTACAAAATATGGATACCACGACGGTTAAAAACCGTCGTGGAATCCAGGGTCGTGGAATCTTTTCAGATTCCACGACGGTTTTTTTACCCGTCGTGGAATAAGCAAAAAAAATGGCCTAAATGTGGACATTTAAGAACATACCACGACGGTTCTACGTAAAAAACCGTCGTGATAGGCGGACCTACCACGACGGTTTTTCAAGAAAACCGTCGTGGTAGGTCTACCTATCACAACGGTTTTTTTTTTTGAAAAAACCGTCGTGGTAGGGTCCGTCGAAAAAAAAAATTTCGAATTGATTTCATTTCCCACGGGTGGCAAATCCGGAAAATTTAACTCACAAAATCAACATTTTTTTTCTGGAAAATTCCCAAATCCGTGTCTTACCCAATCAATTTTAAAGCAATCTAAATCACAACGACAATCAACAATCACCGAAAGGACGGATTTTGGACAATTTTCTACAGAAAATTCTCAAATCAACAATCAACCAAATCAACATTTTGGAAGGAAACATTGTGGATTTTTGACATTTTGGACGGAAATTTCACAAATCCGTGCCTTACCCGAGCAAGATACATTTTAACTTACTGAATTGTCGAGCGTAGGTACGAGCGGAGTGGTAGAGAATGTAGGAGATGGAGGAATGGCGGCGAGAGGGAGAGGGAAAAAGACTCGGAGTTAGAGAGAGAGGGAGGAATGGCGGCTAGAGAGAGAGGGAAAAAGGCTCGGGTTAGAGAGAGAGAGAGAGGAATGGCGGCGAGAATGTAGAGAAGGAGCGGAGAGTGATAAATGGAGGGAGGATATGGGCGGTTTTGGGTTTGGAGTTAGAGTTTGTATTAAAGAGTGAAAAAGGCTCGGAGTGTAATGGGGTGAGAAAGAGGGTATTTTTTTGGGTTTTAATATACGCTCCAAAAAGTTGAACAACTTCAAAAATTTTCAAAATTCCCGCATTCATACCTACCAAACCGTCGTGGTAGGTTGAAAATTTCAAAAAAAAAAATTTTGACCTACCACAACGGTTTTTTCAAAAAACCGTCGTGGTAGGTCACTACCACGACGGTTTTTCCGAAAAAACCGTCGTGGTAGGTGAAAAATTTTTTTTTGACCTGCCACCACGGTTTTTTGGAAAAACCGTCGTGGTAGATCTACCACCACGGTTTTTTGGAAAAAACCGTCGTGGTAGATCTACCACCACGGTTTTTTGGAAAAACCGTTGTGGTAGGTGAAAATTTTTTTTTGGACCTACCACCACGGTTTTTTAGAAAAACCGTCGTGGTAGATCTACCACCACGGTTTTTTGAAAAAACCGTCGTGATAGATCAATTTTTTTTTTTTTTTTTGAAAAAAATTTTTTTTTGAAAATTTTTTTATTTTGAGAAACCGTCATGGAATCGTGCTTTTCCACGACGGTTTTAAAAGACCGTCGTGGAAGCAAGCCTTTCCACGACGGTTTTCGTAAAATTTTTTCCGGTCCGTGTTTTTGTGAATTTTACACGACGGTTTTTTAAAAAACGGTCGTCGAAGTACCGTCGTGGAATCCCATATTTGTAGTAGTGTGGAATATTTCAAATGTTATCATTTCAAATAAACACATTTCAAATGTTGAAAAACAAGCGCAAATTTAAATGTCTACTCGTGTTGATCATTCCAAATGTTTATAAATAGTTGAACCAAACGGCACATAAACCATTACTAAATATTTTAGCTACTTATTTTTAATTTGTTGTGCAAGATCAGACTCACTATATGTATCTTCCAAACTTCTGGGTCATTTTCATTTTATCTCTTAAATTTTAAAAACTCTCATTTTTTCTAACGAGTTTTAATAAATTAGTTTCACTTAACTCCTTTAATTAGAATTTTGGTTAAAAAATTGAAAAAAAAAAAAAAAAGAGACAGAGGGGAATCAGTGTCCCTTACCATTTTTATTCCAATTTTTATTAAAAACAAATAAAAAAAATCGCATAACCGTACTTAACCTATTTTTTTCACGTTTGTCTTTAACAAAGATTCTAACACATGAGAATAAGTAGATCAATTCAAAATTAGATGGTAAAGTCGAAGCTTTTAAATTTCCTGAAACAATACAAGAATGTTTCTGAAGTGAGTTAAATTAAATAACTAAAATATAATTGTTCTTTTAAAATCTTTTCATTCCAAGATGAATTAAATACAATGATTCCCTCACGCACTATTTTCTTTATGGTTTTTCTTTTGTTTTGTTTTTTTTTTTTTTGTTTTGTTTTGTTTTGTTTTGTTTTGTTTTTTTTTATTTTTTAAAATGTTTCTTTATGTTTAGCATGTTACCAACAACCCATTGTTCCATTATCTTTCGTAATCCCTTCACTCTTGAGATTTTTGTAGATGATCAAAAGTAATATGAGAATGCTTTCCGATGACCGACGCTAATGACCAGAATTATAAACCATCAATGGTTTATGTTGATTCTTGTGATATCTGGCAGATTACCATTGATAATCTATAAGATAACCTTTTTGATCGGCTGGGACAATTTCGATGACCTTTGACTTTATTCAATTTGAGGGTAAAAATTTGAAGCTCCTGTGACAAACCATTAATCTAAATATGTGTTTTTAAGGGCATTCCTACCAATCACCCTAGATTTACTGTGATGCCTTTAGTATAACTATCTGCCATTTTTGTTGAGACTTTTTTGGGTTGATGATATTGGACTGAGATATATTAAAGGAAATAAAAATTTTATAAGATATAATAGGGGAAATATATATATATATATATATATATATATATATATATATATCCCACACTATCCAAAGAAAAATCACATGTCCAACGACTGTGTATCCAGTCAACGTTTAGGGTATGTTTGGTTGGAGGGAGAGATGGAGGGAGGGAGAGGGGGTGGTGGGAGAGGGATGAAGGAAGAGCACCAATCCATTATTTGGTTAATAAGGAAGAGAGGAGGGAGAGGACAGGTGAAGAGAGGCTCTCTCCCTTTGAACCCACCACATTGCATCCTTCCAAGCTCTTATTCTCACTTTATTTAAAAAGACCATTTTGACCTTAAAAAAACTATTGACAAATTTGAAAAAATGGACAATTTAATAATCAGACAAATAATTATTATCAATATTTTTAACTCTCCCTCATTCTTACCAATCAACATAAATGATCAATATAATCCTCTCCATCCTTCATGTTCTCCATCTCTCTAACTCTTTCCATTCTTCCTCCTCTTTATCCCTCCTACCATCTCTCCAATTTGTCTTACTGGGTAATTGACTGGTTTGTTTGGTTTTGAGGAATATATTTCAAAGTATTTAGTTCTTTTAATTAGTCCATGTTATACTTCCTATGTCACTACAAATTACCAATCAAAGAATTTTGGTTTTCCATAACATGTGTTCCTCTATTTTGCTAGTCATCCTTTGACTTCTGACGTCGAGGTTTTGACAGTATTAAATTAATTACTAACACTTGATATATATTTACTGGTAATTGATTGGTTAGTTTGGTTCTACATGAGTCATTAAAGTATTTAGTTCTTTTATTTAGTCCTTGGTCCTTACCATTTATGTCACTATCTACAAACCAATCAAAGATTTTAGTTTCTCCTAAAATATATTCTTCTATGATTACAGACATAATCTAGCGGTAATTTTATATATGACTTCATTATATGGTTTAAAGTTCGAATCCTTTCATCCTAAAATTAAAAAAAAAAATTATATATTTTTATTTGTCTATTTTTTTTGGTTATATAGAATGTTCAATTTAAAATATATTTAATTAGGAGAAAATTAATTAAATAACTACTTTTTTTTATCTATTGACTAACATGACATAAATTCCCTATTCTTGACCAACATGATACAAATTTTAATTAACTTTAGTTTAAGTTTGTATCATATTGGTCTAGTATTAATTTTTATATCATGTTGGTGCAATGATATCTAACTTTAGTGTATTTAACATTAGTTTAATTTTATATTATATTGATCTAGTATTAATTTTTGGTATCATATTAATATAATGGTCTCTAAATTTGTATCAATTAGGTGCTTTCTCCATGTATCACGGCGTATAAATTGAATCGTAGCAGATGACTTTTCTTGTCATGTGGAAAAATCACTTTTATCTATAATTGACTTTGTCAATTCAAAGTCACTAGCATGAAACGACATAATTGCTAGTCATTTTCTTTTGATAAATCGCAGGGGAAATTAAATTAATTAAATGCCATTAGTAGTTTGAATGAAGAGGTAAGAAGTTCGCTAAAGCACACCCACAGTGGTGGATGACTTGGTAAAAGAGGGTGATACCTTCTTTGACTTCTTCTTTGGCACTCTAATTTTGACTATGAACACATTAGATTGGTGATGTTCTAGATAATACCTGGATTGACTGTAAGAGGCTAGGTTAGAGACCCATTTTTTTCTTACTATTCTTAGGGAAGTAGATCTCACCTGTGGGGCTGAAAATAGGACAATGAGGGGCCACTACAGGAGCATTTTTTTCCTACCAAAGAAAAAAAAACAACAAAAAACAAAAAAACAAAAAACAAGTACGCTAAAGCTTGCTAGTCAAATATAAATAGATAGAGGTAGCACGTATTTTTTCCTACACAATTAACACAACTTTCTTGTCAAGGACAAAGTATTTCTCTCAAAAGCTTCAATCCCATCGCTTGTGTTTCAAAATGAAGGTATTTTCTTGTCTTTTCGTTTTTTTCTTTTATGAAACATAAACTTGATTGTACATACTATAGAAGCGAAAATTATTTTAAAGCGTCTATATACTTGTATATATGAATCGAAGATAAAAATAATAAAAGATGAGATTTTTGTGTCACATGATGTGTAGCAGAAGATTGTTGTGAAGGTGCAAATGAAGTGTAACAAGTGCAAGAACAAGGCCATGGAGAAAGCAGCGGTTGCGCCAGGTCTTTTCACAGAAATCTTTGTCTTTAATTATTTTATTAGTTTCAACATATAACATGTATTTTATTTTCTGATTGACAGATGTTACTATATATTTTTTACTTATTGATTATGGTCAATTATTGATTAACGGTCATTTTATTAAATAAAAAATTATAGCCATTATTTAAATAAGTGTTTTTGAAACCTGTTCATTTTCCTAATTTTTGAATAAGGATATGTGATGAAAATAGAACCAGATTAAGGCACAAGTACTATAGTAGTACAATTAATTTTTAAAATTTGAGATAAATCTTTTGGGGAGTTGAGGTTATGAATATAGATCATTTGTTTAATGATCTATAATTAATTTATTAAACTAACAGGTGTGAGCTCAGTGGCGATAGACGGAGATAAGGTGGTGGTGATCGGAGAAGGAGTTGATGTCGTCAAATTGGCCACATCGCTGGAGAAAAAATTAGGTTTTGCCGCCATTGAAAGCGTGGAAGAAGTGAAATCTAAAGAGAAGAAGAAAGAAGAACAGTTGACCTCAGGCTATGTCGCTTATCCACAGTTTCCTGTACAAATTTATGAACCGCCTTATTCTTGTTATTATAACGATCCAAACCCAAGCATGTGCTCCATCATGTGAGATAATGTTTCATTTCATGCTGAAGAAACATATAGTTATGATAGACATAAACAAAATCTCTTTTGATTAGTTAATAATGTTCATATTCTATTAAATTGTGTAAAAGGTTATGTTTTTTTTTTTTTTTTTTTTCACTAGCAATACTCTAATAACTGCCTATTAATATTCTTGCACTGTCATCTTCATAATGATATATATATATATATATATATATATGGATATGGATATGCGCTTTCTAAATGAGCTAGAAAATAGTATAATTATATTTTTCTACTGAATCTTTAACAATTTCGAACTTCTATTTTTATACTTATTTTTTCAGTATTTATCCAAGCATACATTCAAATATTTATGTTCAACTGATTTTATTCAAATTGCAAATATCCAAATACCAGTTTGAATGACAATTCAAATGTGTCTAGTTAAATATTTTCATCAAAAGTGTTATCATCCGAATGGTTTATATACCAAACGGAGACTAGTGCCCTGTTGGGTTCAACCATTTGCAAACTTTTAAAATGATCAATTCTAGTTGTCATTTTAATATGTTTCTGTTTTAAAAACATTTGAAATGTTGCCATTTAAAAAGGTGTTAGGCCCTCAACATGTGAAGTTTGCCATTTAATTGATAAAATAACATTTAGTTCAAAATCAAAACACAACTTCCAAAATTTTAGCTCCATTTGGATATATATATATATATATATATATATATATATTTTGACTAATAATTTGCTAATTCTCCAATTTTTTCAACATTAAATTTTTTTAATAATATTTTTCATAGTTTAGTTATCAGGATTTTACAATTTATTAATAATTATTTTCAATGTTTATCCAAACACACATTCAAGTATTTTTATTAAAAATAATGTTTCTGTTCAAATAATTTTATTACAGTCTAACATAAAAAATGATTCTATTAAGATCATGAATATTCAAACATTAATTCGGATGATAATTTAAATATTTCCATTCAATTAATATTTTTATTTAAATATTTTCATTTAAAATATTATCATTAAAATAATTGTACCAATCGGACCCACATCTTTGCCAATTTGAATACGGCGTCTTTTAATTTCCTTGAAAGTGTTCTGACTAAGACTGGTTTGCCCAACCAGTATACGACAACATGACAAATTATTGACTTGAGAAGTTCCAAAAGCCATTGACTGCTAAATTAGAAAAAATAACACAATGAAGAACCTTATTTTATTTTATTTTAATTTTTTTTTGAAGGAACCGTCAAGTACTTTGTTGACAACGGAAAAAATCTTTAGTTTTATTACCATAATGTGGAAAAGTCCCTCATACACTACAATGTTGGAGAGGTGACACATAGAAAAGGTTAGCATAATAGTTACTATAGGGTGAGAAAATTAACTAATTTGAACTTTGATTTATTAATTAGCTAGATAATGTTACTCATTCATAGACTACATGCGCCCGTATATATGAAAGAACTTTCGATAGTTACTCTTTTTTTAATTACCATCGATGGTTACAGATAAAGTTATAGAAATAAGTGCAAGCCTTAATTACATTTGATAATTGATATTTTATATGACTTGCTATAATAGGTTAAGTAACTTGTTATCCTTAAATATTGGATATTTAGCACTGATGCTCCCTAAGCTTATTATCCTTTGGTAACTTGCCTCCCAAACTTTTAATTTTGACAATTTACCCTTTAAACTTGTTAACTTTTTAAATGTACCCCTTTTAGTTAATTTTTACATTAAATTAAAGATTTGAAATTAGAATATTTGCATTAGGGTTTTATTATATTTGGAAAATTTTAATTAAAAATAGGTTTTTCTAGTGTTCACATGAGACATACATGAGTTTTTCATAAGCAATTTAATAGAAAATTAATTGATAAGTGGTACATTGTTACAATTTAGCAAGTTCAAGAGGTAAATTACCAAAATTAAAAATTTGGGGAGGGGGGTAAGTTGCCAAAAAATGACACTTTTGGGGGCATCAATGCTATACCCCTTAATGTAGATTAAATATTTACAAAATGAGCAAACTATTGAATGGTAGTAAATTCGAACCACGAACGACATGAACAGAGCAAATCCTTAAGTACTAACGACGGTACGGACTTAAAAAGACATGTCGTTTGTAGTACTTAATTAATGACACGCGAGTCAACGACTTGTACTCATAAACAACAATACATTATTGTACTGCCAAATATAAATATATATATATATATTTAAAAAAAAAAGAAAAAAAAAACCAAAAAAAAATTAAAAAGCAGGAATGAATTTTTTATTCATATTTCATATTAAAAAAAAAACTTAAAATGCAAATCAATAACAAGTTGCTCAATTAAAATAATTTAATGTGATTTCTAAATTCTATGTACTCATTAATTGTTATTAAAATTGTTAGTCAACTACTTAATTTATTACAATCATTAGATATAAATTTACATGGTTAAAATAACAGTAATCATCGATGGGTAAATATCACAGTAACCATTGAAATTGCACCCCATATATATATATATATATATATATATATAATTGTAGAGAATGCAACATATATTTGAAGGTTTTTTTTTTTTTCCCTGTTTTTACAGTCCCTTATCAAAACTATTCCAAAATGTATATATTCAATTGTAAGAAGATATTTAATCCATATAATAATAACTTTTAAAAGGTTTAAGAACAAAAAAAAAAATTAAATAATAATAATTATTATCCGAGTTGTTGTTACAGCCTTATAAAGTCATTTAATTTACATAGAATATACGTCCTATTATTGTGGAATAACTATAAAAAAATTTATCAGTATATTATGTAACTTGTGTTATATCAAAAAATAATTATAATTTTTCAAATTGTTTATAGTAGGAGCGCTATATTATATACATCTAAATTATCATGCAATATAAATTTTATCATGTTGAAGAATGTGTATTTATAATTTTATCAAGGGTCTAGCTATCAAAAAAGAATAAATTGTTCCCACCTCGTAGTGCCTGTTTCAAGCAAGACAAAATGCAAAAGACAAAATGCAAAGACAAGTCCAACAAGTACGTAGGTCCATACTTGTCAATCTTTTGGTTATCATCGTATCTTCACAAACACACTTAATGCCATATTTTAAATATATATATATATATATTATAATAAAAACGTTAAAAAAAAAAAAGAAATAAAATATTCACACTCCTGTCACATCTTATTCTCTTCCAAGGAACCATTGCAATGATACCAAACAATGAATATATATAATATTTATTTACAGGCACCTCGTCAACAATTGATATTTGACATTGCCGTCAAGTCTGGGAAACGGAGCTAGACCATGCAATGACTTGAATCTAAACCACACGTTGAGTAAGATCCCTTATCCCTCCATAGAAGCCAAAATCCAAAATTAATTATACAGAGGATTTTGATATTTATTTGATTGAGCTTCCGGGAAAGCACGTAAAGATCGAAGAGTAAAATATTGGAGTAGTACTATCAATACGTTTCATATAAATACAAAAATTAAGATACAATATGTATTTGTTTAGATACAATGTATATATTTTAAGTTATTAGGACTAGCTCAATTGGTGAAGGAAGAGAGGTTTAAATTTTTAAGAACTGTAAGTCTCAGGTTCAATCCTTGATCGATGTAAAGAAATAGTAATGGATTAATTAATATATGAGGCGTGCACATATAGTGCTTACGTACCAAAAAAAAAAAAAAAATAGTATCTATCTTTGTACAAAGTCTATCAAATCTTCTAAAATCAAGGAACTTAATCGGGCATCGTCACTAGCGCCATCCATCGTGTAATGCCCAGTTATCTCATACGTAGCCAATAATAAGCATTTTGCATTGCTTTGCATTTAGGTAGTAAGCATTACAGAATTACGACATGCAAATAGCATAATTGCACGAATCTGAATAGTTGTTATTTTAAGACCTAGTTGTGCTCCAATATGCTTCAATACATGCAAAATGATATTGAACTTTTATTGCATGACCTAATATGTTCTTTAAGTGTTCATTTACAGTGAAAAGCTCATTTTCTCGGTACAGGAAGATTGGTATGCTAAACGGTTATGGAACTGATTGTCAGTGTTTTTAGATGCTATTTACATTATAAATTGATTGTTTACTTTTTTATTTGCTTGAAATAGATTATATTTCATTGAAATCCAAAGGTATGCAAAATGGTGTAATATGATTGACAGTTGATCAGGTTGCATCCGAATGAATTGCATTTGTGTGTATTGGATTTTTATGAGTTTCTATCGGCTTCCAACACCTTTCCTCAGCCCATTCCACGTGCCTGATGCAAAAATAAAGCCAACCAATCATATTCTTTCTCTAATCTCCTTTTGAATAAGTCAAATAAGCTAGAAAGTTCTATTTTGCTTCCTTTTTGTTTGCTGCAGCTCCAAAACGTCCAGCACCTCTCCTCTCTCATTTCTCGCCATTTTCTAACCCCCCAAACTCACAAAAACAAAAAACCAAGCCATAGAAATCAGAATTAGCAAAACATTCCATGTTTTCACCAATTTAAGCTTGAAAACCGCTGATTTTGAGCTTTTTAGAGAACCCTAGTTTCCATTCTGATCAAGATAATTCTTTTTCTATGTTATTGATGATTTTGATATGTTTACATGATTGTATATATCTTTGTATTGTTGGAAATTTGGAATGGACAGAATTGGAGCCAAACCAAGCAAGTTGAGCTGATTTCTAGTGAAATTGGTAGCTTGTGGAATCTGATGACTTCGGTTGTTTTTATTGATTTTGTATGCTTATATAGTGTTTTGGAGTGCCTATGTTTAGTTGGAAACAATAGAAATCTGTTTGCATACACTAGTAGAAATACTTGATTCCACGATGGTTTTTAACCGTCATCGAAAGCTTATATAGTGTTTTGGAGTGCCTATGTTTAGTTGGAAACAATAGAAATCAGTTTGCATACACTAGTAGAAATACTCGATTCCACGATGGTTTTTAACCGTCATCGAAACTTTCGATGACGGTTAAAGAACTGTCAGGGAATCCATAGTCGTGGTATGTCATGATATACAACGACGGTTTTTTACCTATCGTGGAAGGCCGATATATTACCTCTTATGTCTAAATAGATGCGAAACCTACCACGATAGTTTTCCAAAAAACCGTTGTGGAATTCAACTTTCCACGACTATTTTCTGGAAAAACCGTCATGTAAAGTAAACATTCCATGACAGTTTTCTTCAATAACCGTCGTGGTATGTGGACTTTCCATGACGGTTTTTTTGGAAAACTGCCGTGATATGTGCCTCGTGTAAAAAAAAAAAAAAAATTTTGGCACCTTTTTAACGATTAACCACATGCTTAACGATTAACCACATGCTAAATTTGCAGAGCCAAAAACTATTTCATAAGAAAGAAATAACATCTATAAAGATATTATAAATGAAGAAACTTTTCAGCAAAAGAAAAAACAAAAAACGCAAATGAAGAAAACAACCATTACTTACATTGAGAAAAATCAAGATACAAAGTTCAAATTATAGAATAAGCCATCCATCTACAAACTCAAAACCCAAACACGACTTTCCCATTCTTAGATGCACACTATTGTGTTCTACTCTAATACCATCATTGCAATAAGTAGTTAAATAACAATAGGTATAAGTTACTCTAAAATCATGGACAAAAAGTAAAAAGAAAATAATAATAATAATAGACACAAGAAAGCTGTAACCTAGAACTACTGCACGAGCATACAAGTTCGTGGATAATGCATCTATTTGATCTTTTGTTGGTACCTAAAACAAAAAAGGAACAAAAGTTTTTCTATTTACTTTTTAATTATTAGAAGGAAAACAACTCTGTAAAGGGGAAAAAGAAGAAGAAGAATACTAAATAAATTAGTAACTGAGAGAATTATGAGCTCATATTTCATCCAAGGTTGAAATTAGGCATTAAGCATTGAAGTTCACTATTAGAAACATCTTTCACAGGATTAAGCTAGAATGAACAGATCACTTGTGGTTAGCCACTCAACAAGATGACTTCTTCCATTTCTTTTTTCCTATTATGCCATTCAAATAGATTGTAATTCAAACATAGGGTAGAGAGGACTTACCTTTCCTATATTAGAAGGAGCCAAAGAAGACACTCATGCAAAGGTACTCGTCCATCATGCTTAGCAACCGGTAATACTTTTCGGCACTCTGAAATAAAAAGATCCCTAAAACGAATACCCTAAAGAAACAAATAAAGAGATAAAGGACATTACAATTGAAAACTTGACCAAAGCTCAAACATGTAATATGCAAAACCAAAAATACACATATTATACTCCAAAACAATATCAAATACAACTCTCAGCCTTCTCTATCCATAATCCAAGTTTCAAACTCATTTCACATTGTCACATTACACATTCCCCCCCCCCCCCCCCCCCCCCCCCCCCCCCCCCCCCCCCCCCCCCCCCCCCCCCCAAAAAAAAAAAACAAAGTCATAAAAGCAAAAGAAATTGTACCTAAAACAATTCTTATGGTACATTCGCAATCACCAACTAATAAAGCAACACTTTTTTTTTTTCGGAAAACAATAACCCAAAATCACTCTCACAATTAGCAATTGAAAAGTTTCAACTATTCTCACATTTAAGCATTTTGTCGAACACATAATATGCAAAACCAAAAATACAAATATTATACTCCAAAACAATATCAAAAACAACTCTAACTCAAACCAAAAGGGAGGACTGGTGGTGGAGGGAGGACTGGAGACGGAGGGAGGCGTGGCGGCGGAGGGAGATAAGGAGTGAGGGTTTTGAGAGAGGAGAGAGAGAATGAAAGTTTTGGGTGGGATTTTAAAAAACTTAACTTTTAAAAAAAGGAAAAAAAAAAAAAAAAAAAAGAACATACCACGACCGTTTTTTAAAAACGGTCGTGGAATCCTCGGATTCCACAATGGTTTAGAAAAACCATCGTGGAAACTTTGGCTTCCACGACCATTTTTGGAAATTCATTTTCTCGTCGTCTTTTTGACATACCTTCCATGACCGTTTTTTAAAAACGGTCATGTAAGCTCCATCATGGAATCTATGTTCTGTAGTGGTGATAGTTGATGGATTGAATTAAATTAAGTTGACACCAAGTTTGATTGTATTTGTATTGAGCTATTTTCTTGATGTTTAGTAACTGCTCATATTGTTATTGCATGGTTTAAATTGTTATTGAAGCATGGAACTCTGAATTGTTTACATTTTGATGTCAATGCTGTTAATTGTCTATGATGTGCATGGAACATTGCATTGCATTACATGACATTGATGCATGATTCATTGCAGCATTACATGACATTGATGTAAGAATTGAGAAAACAGTGATGCTTTTAAAATGCAAGTATGGCACTTGATTAATAATCGGGTAGGCAAGGGACATGGGCGGGATCGGCGGATCCAACAAAAGAGTGGTGAATACTTGAGGTTAAAAGACCAAGATATGGAAAGCCACAATAAATGAAAACAGAATACAACTAATACCTGAGGTTGAAAAACCAATATGGGAACTCCGTATTATTTTTATTATGGGTCAATCATAATGAACAAGTTTCGAAAACCACAACCTATCATTATTAGTTAATTAGTACCACACTTCAAGTGTACCCATATGATTGAATTAAGAAAGAATGGGTTTTGAAATGAAAAAATGGTTAAATGAAATGACTGATTCCATTGGCATATTGTGTGTTTGTTCATGCATTAGTTTCTTCTTACTGAGCTTTCCGCTCATTAGGTTCTTGTGATGCAGGTGAGGATGTACAGGTTTAGTAGACGTTGACCGAGTCTCCAGAGTTGCCAGACAGAGAGTTGTTCATATTCCATGTTTTCGAACAGCTTTTGAAATTCATTTTGTAACTTTGATTTTGTTTAGATTAAGCAGCTCTGTTATAGTTTTGTAAACGGATAAGTATTAAACCATGGATGTGATAGTAGTTTCACGTCCGATTTTTGACTATTGTAAATACTATTTGGTGTACATATTTTCTCAATCAATGTTTTGTATCAAAACCATGACGCTTTGGTTCAAATGAAAAGTTAACATTTTTTGGCTTTAATTGTATCAGCTTGCTTAGGCTTATGCAGTTAGATTAAGGGGTGTTACACATGGCACCAACAACAGCAGCAAAAGCTTCCAGGGCCAATCGCTATGGTCATGTTGCTGCATGTATCCACTGCAAATCGTGGAATCATGAAGCTCTGCATCAGCACTGTCACTTAAGCGTAGTCATAGTCTTGCACCATCCTCACCAATCCTCACGTCAGCTTCTCATGTCGTCATCGTTAGCAGCTTTATAACATTGATCGTCCTTGTTCTAGAGCTGCGAGCTCCTTCCTTTGGTCCTTTTTTTTTTTTTTTTTTTTTTTTAAGCTAAAACCTTAGTTTTTATTAAGTTTACTAAATTAATTTTAAGAAAATAAAACAAAATAAAAAAATCTTTAAAAAGAAAGAATCAGAAATTTATAATCTCACTCTATTTCTCTCAATCAAATCTTGACGTGATGATGACACGCAAGGAAGGCCGCTAGCCTCGCAACGATCTTGATTGGTCGCGAAGGGGCAGATGGCGGTGAGAATTGAGGGTAGGGAGACAAGCTCAATGGATGAGGGTTTGCACGGTGACGGCATCTAAGCCGTGGTGTTGAAGGGCCTTGGGTTTGTCATGGTGAGGGACATAACGAGAGAGAGAGAGAGAGAGAGAGAGAGAGAGAGAGAGAGAGGAGAGATAAAAAGGCAGATCAAGAAGGAGAAAGGTGATAGAGAGAGAGGGAAATCGAGAGGGGAGAGAGAGATCGGGAGGGGAGGCAGGAAAGGGGGAGACCGACACAGAGAGGGAAAGAAACAAGGAGATCAAGAATGGCGGGTGAGAGAACTAAATTTTTTAAATTTCTAATTTATTTTTCTTTTATACTTTTAATTTTTTGTTGTGTTTTATTTTCTTAAAGTCGGTTCAGTAAATTCAATAAAATGACAGTTTTAGTAAAAAAAAAATGGGAACAAAACTTCACAAACGCAATAGTTCAAAAGTTCCGGGTATTTTAGATTTTTTTTAAAAAAAGGAAAGAATGGGACCAACATTCACAAGCATAATAGTTTGGTGACCAACTCAACGATTATCATTTTTTTTAAGTGCATCTTCATTAAAACAAAAAATACAGACATTAAAGGGACAAAGTAACTAAAACACCGAAACAAGTCAACAACACAGGAAATGATAAAAGACAAAGAAAACAAACACAGAGGCAACCTAACAAAGCCTGAAAATGATGTAATATTTTCAAAATATTTGTATTCAAAATATAAGTTATTACAACAAAAGTAAAGAAAAATTAAAGAAGCTTGCGTATTCATAAATATTGAATTTTAATAGTTTTGGTTATAGTGTATTCAGGTTATCTTATGATAATAATTGTTTTTAACTCAAAATTTAACTTTTTGTTATTTAAACAAGCGCCACATTAGTCTTAAATCGATAAAATATGATAAAATGAGCATTTTTGCTAATAGTTTAGAGTTTGAGAGGTGTAAGCACTAATTTCAATTCGGGAGATAAGGTTACAAATTACAAAATTTGTCCAAGTCTTAAGTGGCCAAAATATTACAAAGCACTATTTTTGCTAATGATTTAAAGTTTGAGGAGCATTTTTCCCAATGGTTTAAAGTTTGAGTGTATAAGTACCAGCTTTCAATGTTTTAGGAGCAAAGTTACAAGATTACTAAAGTTCAGGGGACAAAGAAAAAAAAATTTCCTTTGATGAATTCATGCTGGTAACTTCTTTCTCAGCCTTAACCACAAACTGTTGGGGTCAGACTTCGTCTTCCCATTATGTGATGCCTAGGTCACTATGACCAATGAACCAACGAGTGGTGGGCAATGAACCATAGTCCTTTTTGTGTTCATCATACATTTAGAAGCCCAAACTTGGGCCCGACCAAACATTAATTTATACTCTATATGAAAGACTGATGAATATCGAACTGTGGTTCATTGATAACTTAATATGGGTTTCATTGACCTCCTAAACCCCATAGAATTATTAAGTCTTTTGTTTGTCTTGGCAGCATGATGAATGAAAAACGATTACTTGATTACTCGATGCATGCCCAATTACTGCCCGTTGCAAATAATGTTTGGTTCATCGTCTGACGCTCCCCTTGAGTGACCGATGAATGATGGAAGATTGACTTTCATAATTGCCAATTGCACACGTCTCGAATTATCAAGGTAGTGGGGAACCACCCACTACTATCATGAAAATCCAGGCCAACCACTTTTCTTCTATAAATAGAGGAAGGCCCCTAACATTTGAGGATCTTCTTCTTCCCTTTTTCTATTCTAAAATGTTGTAGAAATCACTCGTAAGTATATGAGTCGCACAAGTAAAATATAATGACTAAAAGTATCGTTCCCACGAGAATTACATTTAATTTTGAATAAATTCCCAAAATTGGTTATCATTAGAATTATTTGAACGGTTGATAAGAAAAAAAAATACTAATTAAAATAAATAAGTTGAACGAAATTGACAAAAAAAAAAAAAAACCAAAGGAATTAAAAAAACACAAACAAGTTTTAGGGGTTCAATCTCATCTAACCTAACCACAAAGCCACCAAAATTCAACCTAATTTGGTTGCCTAGTTACGCGATAGTCGGAATTCCTCTAGCCTATCTACAAGCCCCTCCCAGTGGTCAAGTAGAAATATCCAACATTAAAATTGTAAACTATATTCCAATGAGTACCAATTAATGTGTACTCATTAAGTTCTAGGCTTCACTACTAGAAAAGTAGGATTACACGACGGGCTTTAACCGTCGTGTAAAGTTTGCACGACGGTACCTTAACCGTCGTGTAAGCCAGCGTCGTGGAAGATAACACGACGGTTTCATTACTGTCGTCGTATCTTAGTTTTACACGACGGTTTTCCAACAGTCGTGTAATCCCGGTAAACAGTAATGTGGTGGAGCAAAATAAAGAACATTACACGACGGTTTTGGAATGAACCGTCGTGTAATCTGTCGTAAGCCCATAGATTACACGACGGGCCCATGGGGCCCGTCGTGTAATCTCCCAACTCGGGTGAGATTACACGACGGGCCCCATGGGCCCGTCGTGTAATATAATTGATATTACGACGGGCCCATGGGCCCGTCGTGTAAAACGTGGTTTACACGACGGGCCCATGGGGCCTGTCGTGTAATCTCCCCAACTCGGGGAGATTACACGACGGGCCCATGGGCCCGTCGTGTAAACCACGATTTACACGACGGGCCCATGGGCCCGTCGTGTAAACCACGATTTACACGACGGGCCCGTCGTGTAATCCGTGTGATTACACGACGGGCCCATGGGGGCCCGTCGTGTAATCTCCCCAGATTTGGGGAGATTACACGACGGGCCTCTCGTGCCCGTCGTGTAATCTCATATTACACGACGGTGTAAAATACACCGTCGTGTAATCGTCAAAAATTTTTTTTTTTTCACACGGGTGGCCTAATCTGTATGTTATCCAATACACGATCCAAGTATTATCTTCATTAATAAAACTAAAAATACACTCCAACTATTACATTGCAAGTTTATACATCATAATTAATGAATTCCATTACATGGCTAGCCCGTTCTCCCCTAATCATATCCAAATCCTCAGAAGTATAAAATTGTTTACTTTCAAGTGCGTCAATTTCATTCATCACTATATCCCTCATAAAACCTAAAACAAAATAACCACATTCAACACTTCCCTCTTGGAGAGGACAAGGACGGTTCGAGATTTTGGTTTTACAGTCTCGTCTCCTTCTAATCCCTTCTCCGGTCGTAATCTTCCAATCCGTTAGGGCCCTAGCAAATTGGTAAAATTCAAACTAATTAAGATGCATATAATTAAGATTAAAAAAAATATCATGTTCAAATTGACTTACATGTTCATTAGCTCAGTAAAATCGTCGCGTTTCTTCTCCCGAAGAGGATCAAAATAAAGGACGAGGTCCTCCCATAGGTCAATGACACCCAAAACCCAAGGGCGCCTGGGCGCCCCATAAGTGTATGTAAAATTTCATATTATTCATGTAAAAACTCTAGTTGACATTTCATCGAGCATATGGTGGGCGGGAAAAATTTATGTGCATGTAAAGTGTGAAAACCACTCACAACCCATTAATCTACAAAGAGCATCATTAAGAACTTAAACACCCATGCTAAAAAATGCATCTTTAGTGACAAACAACAAGACAAAATCCCAAATTTAATTTAACTTGTATATGAACTTACCTTGTTTTTCTTTGAAGATGAATAGACACTCCAACACCAATAATTTTGGAATAGGCGACGGCGGTGACGGCGGCGACACGACGGCGACGACGGAGTTGGCGACGGCTTGGAGGAGGAAGTGGGTACTTGAGAAATTTAGAGAGAGTTTAGAGAAATGAGAAGTTATGTGGAAAGAAAATGAGAGGAAGTTGTATTTAAGTAATAAGTTTGCGCGCGGAGTTCGAAAAATGAAAGTTCAAAATTTTTTGACGATTACACGACGGGCACGAGAGGCCCGTCGTGTAATCTCCCAAAATCTGGGGAGATTACACGACGGGCCCATGGGCCCGTCGTGTAATCACACGGACTTTACACGACGGTTCTTTGGAACCGTAGTGTAAAGTTCCTCCGCGAGGCACTTTACACGACGGTTCTTTGGAACCGTAGTGTAAAGTTGCTGCGCGAGGCACTTTACACGACGGTTCTTTGGAACCGTAGTGTAAAGTCGGACTTTACACGACGGTTCTTTGTAACCGTAGTGTAAAGTTGCTCCGCGAGGCACTTTACACGACGGTTCTTTGGAACCGTAGTGTAAAGTCGGACTTTACACGACGGTTCTTTTGGAACCGTCGTGTAAAGTCCTTGCGGAGCACTTTACACGACGGTTCTTAGGAACCGTCGTGTAAAGTCCGACATTACACTACGGTTTCAAGGAACCGTCGTGTAATCTCCGTCGTGTAATGTACTTTTTGTAGTAGTGCTTCCTCTAATAGCTATAGAATCTTAATAGGTATATTCCTATCCTACTAATAATTATGTCACTTTATGGTTGGCTTAACCACAAATCCATTTCCCAAGTTCATTATGGTTTCCTAAACAACTAAATGGTGATCAAGCATTTAAAAGTTAAAATCAAAACACCATAGAGCAATCACATAACACAATTAGGCAAGCACAAATTAAATAAAAAATTAGAATAGACAAAGCTTCAAGATTAGGCTAAATTGAACCCTAAAACCAACAAACTACACAATACTCATAAATGAAATTAAACAAAAAAAATTAAGTAAATCAAGGGTTCAAACACCATCAAATTACAAAAATAAAGTAGATAGACCTAAGGAAGAAAAACCCTATGGTTATTTCTACAATCCTTCAAGCTTTTACCAAATTTCATCTCCACCCGTTGCTTTTGAAGTTGCCATCTCCCTTGAAATTTTGTTGAAAATAAAAACTTAAAACTAAAAAACAAAACTCAATCCTAAACTAAAATCCTATTCTACTTTTTTTTTTCTTTCCCTTTTTTCTATTTGTTTATGTTGTTTTTTTGTTCTTCATTTTCTCCTCTTCCTTTCTTCTGGGTTTGGCTATCTGTTCTGGCCTTCCAAGACCTCCCCAAAACTCTCGAACACACTCCCTTTTTTTTTTTCTTTTTTTTTTTTTTTTTCTCTTTCTTTTCCTTTCTTTCTTTTTTTTTTTTTCTTCTTCTTTTCCTTCAGGTCGGAAAAGCGCCAGCTAGGGCGGGCTCAGGTGCACCTTCGACATGTGGCGGAAAAGGAATGGGCGGCCGGAAAGATGGCGAGCAGTGCGGTCCATTGGGAAGCGTGGCAATTTCAAACTGGTTAAGAAGGCGAGCGTGCTCTAGATCGTGTGCATCTTGTGGCATAGGAACTAGCATGTTGAGTGGGGCTTTGACGCCTGCCTGCAGCTGACGCGCGACTGTCCATCACGTGCAATTTGGAATGCTGGCTGGGCAATTTAATAGCTGCAAGGGGTGAGATTGTAGCACATGGAGCCTCCTGCGAGTGGGAATGGCTGGACCCGGTGGTAATTCTTGTTTTAAACTCTTTTTAAGCTCATTTTGCCACCAATTGGATTTAATTAAATTACATAGATGAGAAAAATAAATATTTAGAAGGGTAAATAAATGACAATATGTTATAATTAATATTGACCTAAACAAAAGAAAATTTCACAAAATAAGATAAATAAAAAATAACTAGTCTAAATTAAAATTATCCAAAATTAAACTAAACTAACTTAAAATAGATTAAAATACTTCAAAACATATCCAATTTAGATGCGTAAAAGTGATAAAATAACTCTATTTTGTAGAGTTATCACAAAACTCTATCAAATTTTCCCCAGAAATTGTAAACTTGTACTCAAAATTCATACATAGTGAAAAACTCCAGACATAGAGGACGTCACACGACATTCCGATGAACCTCTCTAAATTTTTTGTGTTGTTTTCTTTTACTGCTTCCTTATCATTTATGTTTTTCGTTATGATTGTCTCATAATTCTCATATGTGACGTCCACGGATCCGAATAATTTTTGTTTGTTGACTTTTGTTTAATCTAACTCGAATTGGAATTTGATCGTAGATCCCAGCATCTACACTTTGGCGCCCATCGTGGGGCCCTTGGCCGTCTTATACCATGGTATCATTTAGCAACCATGTCGGAGAACCGTGAACAACTGACGGAGCAACCGCACAACAATTCGAGGACTTAGCTTGAAGATTCAACGTCTGGGAGCAATTCCCATATTACTAACCTGATGCACTTGGTGGAGGATCTCACTTCCAAGCACAACAGCCAGTAGCGCCAGATGGAGAGCATTAGCACTGAGATCTAGACTTTGAGGAACCAGCTAACAACGTTGAGCACCCAGGTTGCATACTCATCGTACTACTAGAACCCCTATGCAGGGTATTCGACGGGAACGAGCACTGGGGGCTGGTAGTAGGCCACTGCTTATTATCCCCAGGGAGTGCGGGTGACTACTCACAGTCCTGTGGCTCCGTTGCAACCATTGTCCACACCAGAGAACACTCTAGCAGCGAACAACTGACGACAACAGCAGGCACAACGACACTAGAGTCCACCTCTCGAAGAAATACCACCACAGCTTGACGTACGTCATACGAGCTGCCGCCATCACCAGAAGGGCTCGTCCCTCCAGGGATGATGAACATTGAAGCAATGATGAGAAACATAATGTCTGAGGAAATGAGGACATTGGAGACTAAGATGGAGCAGTGGTTCACTTCCCAGCTCCACAAGGCCACAGGCTTAACCTTAGGATTCGATGATCTAGCAGGAGGGGTCCGAGAGACACCCCTGACTAGACGAATAATGAGTACAGTCACTCCTAAGTTCGGAAGTGCTGTCTTCCCAAGGTTCGATGGAATATCGGACCCCCATGACCATTTGCTGCAGTACAAACAAGTCGTTCAATCAGCAAACATTCCAACCAATATGCTGGACAATATGATGTGCGAGCTATTTGCACAAAGTCTGAAGGGACCTGCCCTTCGTTGGTTTGGCAACCTCCCTCTCGAGTCCATTGATTCATTGGATGAACTCTCGTTAGAATTCATGAGAAGTTACTCAATGCACATCCAATCCGGAAAGACAACCAAGGATCTATGGGGAGTGGTCCAGGGACCCAAACGAGACGCTGCATGCTTACATCAAGCACTTTAGCAAGGCGATATCAGAGATTTCCGGATTGGACGATGGAATGGCGACAAAAACGCTAAAGAAGTGTCTAAAGCATAAGTTTCTTTTTAGGAATGAGATTGCACCAAATATCCACCCACCATCTAGAATGCCTTACATCGAGCGAAGGGCTTCATCGACTTGGAAGAAGAGGACGAGCGCGTTGAGCGTGAATTGGCCCACACCCGAGAAGAGGTAATGACGAAGGCTTGTAAAGAGCGTGAGGAACAAACGACTAAACACGAGCGTACCTGGACGCCTCACTGACACAAGTCCCGAGACGAACGATCGTCGAAGCACGAACCCAAGAGTCTGCTATTCCCACTAAAGTACGGTTTGAGCATCAGCCTCTTGGAGCTCGTCGCTCTCCTTGAAAGGTAGGGAGTATGTCACTTAGCTGAAACAGATGCCTTATAATCCCACCAGGGATATGACCAAGTATTGTGAGTTTCACAAAGATCACGGTCACCATACTATCGATTATAGGGTTCTACGAGCCAAAGTCATAAAGTTGTTGAAGAAGGGGCACCTTTGAGAGTTCCTTACTGAGAAGGGTAGGGTGACTTATGGACTCGACAACGAGTCCAAGGAGTGACGAATAGTGCAATTGATTAAGGACACACCATCATTACCGCCTGTTCGGAAGACGATATGAGTCATTTATGGGGGGTTTCGTCTTTAATGGAAACATAGTTACTTCAATCAAAGCCCATCGAAGAAAACCTCACCAGCCAGTGACATCGATCCTTTTAGATGATCCCATCAAACACTCCATCACATTCCATAGCAGCTAAGCAATGAACCTTAGTCGGCCATATGATGACGTGTTGGTTTTAACGCTAAATGTGTCGAACTGTGAGGTAGGCTGGATTCTAGTCGACAATGAGATTTCAGTCGATGTACTCTTTCTGTCAACCTTGCGAGAGATGGAGATTGACAAAACGGAGATAGAAAAGTCCACCACAGTGCTAGTAGGCTTCAACAAAGGTCGACGGCTACTATTGGTAAGATAAAGCTTCCAGTGTTCGCTGTAGGTGAGAACAAGATGACCAACTTTTTGGTCATGGATTGCTCGTCGGCGTGCAATATCATCTTGAGCAGGCCATGGATCCATGCAATGAAGGCGGTACCATCTACCTACCACCATAGAATCAGGTTCCCAATGAAGTGAAGAGTAAAAGAAATTTGAGGTAACCAGGAATTATCATGTACCTGTTATCTTAATTCCATGATACTGAAGATGGACAACTATTTGTAGCAATCACAAGCGGAGAAGGGATTGATGGATTGCATGCAACCAAACGTTGAGCAACTGGATGAGATCCAAATTGACCTAGATAACCCCAATCAACGAGTCAATGACTACTCATTGCTCGATGACAGTATACATACCCAATTGAAAAAGTTTCTCGAAAACAATCGAGAATATTTCGCATGGTCACACAGTGATATGCTAGGCATTGATCCTGTTATGACTACCTATTGACTCAATGTTGATCCCAACCATAAGCTAGTGAAATAAAAGAGACGAAAGCTCGACCTCCAGCATAACTAGATATTGAACGAAGAAATATGAAAGTTGATTGAAGCAGGATTCATCTGGGAAATTTGCTACCCCCCGATTGGATGGCAAACGTTGTTATCATAAAGTAGAAAAATGAAAAATTGAGAGTTAATATTGACTTTACAGACCTCAATAAAGTTTCCCCCAAGGACAACTTCCCTTTGCCGCAATAAAATGAGAAATCGATCGCCTAGTGGATGCAAGCACCGGCCATGAACTTCTTTCATTCATTGGTACATTCTTGAGATACAACTAGATCCTTATGCATCCGAACAATAAAGAAAAGACTACCTTCATTACCAAGAGGGCGATCTACTAATACAAGGTGATGCCATTCAGACTAAAAAAATGCTGGAGCAACATACCAACAATTGGTCAACGCAATGTTTGTTGATCGCCTCGACAAGACGATGGAAGTGTACATCGACGACATGCTTGTCAAGTCACTACAAGCAGCAGACCATATTAGTCACCTGGCGGGATTGCTTCTCGGTTCTTCGCCAGTACAACATGTGCCTCAATCCTTCTAAATGCTCTTTCCGGGTCTCGTCGGGGAAGTTCCTGGGCTAGCTCGCACCCAGCTATGAATCGAGGCAAACCCGGACTAGATGAGGGCAATCATGAACATGTTATCGCCGAGGAACAAGAGGGAGATTCAAAAAATCACTGGCTGGTTTGCGGCTCTCAACATGTTCATCTCACGATCGACCGATAAGTGCTTGCTGTTCTTCAAACTATTGAAGGGTAACAAAAAGTTTGAGTGGACCGACAAGTGCCAAAATGCTTTCGATGAGTAGAAAAGGTATCTATCAACACCCCCAAGTTTGGCCGAGCCTTTGACAGGTAAAAAGTTATTTCTGTACTTGCAGATGCAGCAGTTAGCGTACTCTTGGTCCGAGATATGGAAAACAAACAGTGACCAGTATTCTACATAGCAAGTCATTGCCCAACACTGAGAAGCTTGGATTCAAAGCTTCTAACAATGAGGCAGAGCAGCTAGACTTTGGCTGGCCAAGGTGCTAGGGGCTCGAATGGTAAAGGTTCAAAGTGATTCACAGCTCATCATGAACCAAATACTCAATGAATAAACAGTAAAGGACCCTCGGAAGGAGTCCTACTTGGCAGTCATGCAATCACTCAAGGCTCAGTTTGATAAATGCACCATTAAGCAAGTCCCACGAAGCTCGACTACTCAAGTCGATGCCCTGGCGAGACTCGGTTAGATGTCTGAACCGAGTACCTGACGAACGATCCGAGCATTGAACTGGAGTTCTCCATCGTTGCCATGAACGATACCATCTACTAGTAATCGCCCATCGTAGAATACTTATGGGACGGAGTGCTTCCAGAAGACAAGTAGGAGGCTCTGATAACTCTATGAAATAGAGTTGTTTAACATGCCTTATAAGCTTATTAATTGTTGATATTTCAAGATAATATATGCCTTAGTTTTAGTATTTTATATAATACTAATTAGTTTGTTTTAGTTAAGGGAAGGGTAAAGAGTTGTAGATAATTTTGGCTTTTAGCATATTTTTAAGTTTAATTTTGTGTTGCCTTACAGCTGGAGCCCACGGTGCCAAAAAGGTGAAGGCCCACTGGATTAGAGAAGATGATGAAATAAGCAGCTGAAGTGCATCGGATTGCTGCAGAAATGCTATGACAATGTCACAACAAAGTTGCAGCAGTGAATAATTAAATTAAAAGCACATGTGGACCCAAGTTTTGCTTTACAGCTGGCAGTGGTTCATTTGCCCATTTTGTCTACGCACGACAGCTGTAAGAAGACCACCAATATTAGCTATCAAGAGGGCACATGTAGCTAGGGCATCTCGGGGAGTATTGGGATAAAAGGGAAAGTTAACAATTGGAGAAAGAGAGTCGTTTCTGGGAAGCAAAAAGGGCAGAGCCGAAACAGGCACCATTTTGTGGAAAGAGAGCTGTGAGAAAAAACCAGAGAGGAAAATAAGAGAGAGATTTGAGAATTTTGAAGGCAGCCGTGAGCTATTGGTTGGATAGAAGGAATTCATCACTTCACACATGCTCATCTCTTTGATTATCCATTTCTAGTTATCTTAGTTCTTTTGGAGTTGTCTTGTTTTCTCTCTGTGAACTATGATTTCCTTTGTTGATTCTATTGATTTTGATTTCTTTGAACGAAACATGAACTAATTTTCTTAGCTAGGATTATTGATGGAACCGAAGTTGTAATGAAGATTTGCTTATGATGTTAAATGCTTAGTAATTTTCAATTCAGTTTATTCAAGTGTTTTACATCGTTTAATCTCTGTTGATTGACTGGCCATCAGTTGGTAGAGTGTAGAAACTAGAATTAATTCTGGGAAGATTAATTTTCGTTGGATCTAGCTTGAATGATATAAGTGTATGATATAGAATATATTAATACCTTGTACAAACCCGTTAAAATTGGTGCTTAATCTTATGTTTGGAAAACTGAGATGCATAGGAATATGTTGATTTTGATTTAAAGAACCGAAGACATAAATCTTTCGGAAGAGGATTGTGTAGAATTTTTTAGTTGACTGGATAAATTTTGCTACAGCATTCCTACAACATTTGCGGTCAGATTTGCAACTGAGGGGAAATTAGTAATCCTAGCCATTACCCATCATTAATTCACAGCCTAATCCTTTGATATTGCCACGTTTACCTTTTGCTTGCATTTTTAATTACACCCATTAGTTTATATTCAATTTTATAATTTTAGTGTTCAAATTAGGGGTGGCAATTCGTGTCACGTGTCGGATTCGTGTCGTGTTTGAGCCGTGTCGAATTTTTTCTTCCCCAACCCGAACACGACCCGCGACACGAAAACGACACGAAACCGTGATACGAACACGACACGAAACCGTAATGGCTCTTGACACGACACGACACGAACTGGACCGCGACACGAAATTGACCCGCGACACGAATTGGACCCGCGACACGAAATTGAACCAAAATGGACACGCGACACGAAATTGACACGAAATTGACACGCGACACCGAAATTGACCCGAAATTGACACGAAATAGTGACTCAAAATTGATCCGAAATTGACACGAAACTGACACGAAATATTGACACGAACTTGACACGAATTTGACCCGAACTTGACCCAAAACTGACACGAAATTGACACGAAAACTGACACAAAATTGACACGAAAAAACTATTCCAACCCGAACACGACCCGTCGAATTTTCGTGTCAAATTTTCCCAACCCGAACACGACCCGCCACCTATTTTTCCTAACCCGAACCCCGCGAAATTCATGTCGTTTTTGAGTCGTGTCGTCGTGTCGCGACCCGTATTGCCACCCCTAGTTCAAATCAATTTCCAATTTGTTTTAGACTGGTTGTTTTCTATAATTGAGTTTTTGGTGATATAATCCCTATGGATACGATACTCTACTTACTACTATATTACTGTTCGATTATGTACACTTGCGTAGTATTTTCGCATACATATTTTTAGCGAACAGGCTCACAAGGTTGTGGCCCAAGCGGCCCGATTTTTGCTCATTGATGGTATACTTTACAGGCGATCGTTCAATAGGCCCGTAACTCATTGCCTGGCAAGCAAGAGGCAGAGACATGTTGAAGGAGATCCACGAAGGTGCG
>BKCH01001879.1:0-57581 GCA_008635985.1 Ficus erecta | reverse complement strand
GTATCATATTGGTCTAGTATTAATTTTTATATCATGTTGGTGCAATGATATCTAACTTTAGTGTATTTAACATTAGTTTAATTTTATATTATATTGATCTAGTATTAATTTTTGGTATCATATTAATATAATGGTCTCTAAATTTGTATCAATTAGGTGCTTTCTCCATGTATCACGGCGTATAAATTGAATCGTAGCAGATGACTTTTCTTGTCATGTGGAAAAATCACTTTTATCTATAATTGACTTTGTCAATTCAAAGTCACTAGCATGAAACGACATAATTGCTAGTCATTTTCTTTTGATAAATCGCAGGGGAAATTAAATTAATTAAATGCCATTAGTAGTTTGAATGAAGAGGTAAGAAGTTCGCTAAAGCACACCCACAGTGGTGGATGACTTGGTAAAAGAGGGTGATACCTTCTTTGACTCTTCTTTGGCACTCTAATCTTTTGACTATGAACACATTAGATTGGTGATGTTCTAGATAATACCTGGATTGACTGTAAGGCTAGTTAGAGACCCATTTTTTCTTACTATTCTTAGGGAAGTAGATCTCACCTGTGGGGCTGAAAATAGGACAATGAGGGGCCACTACAGGAGCATTTTTTTCCTACCAAAGAAAAAAAAACAACAAAAAACAAAAAAACAAAAAACAAGTACGCTAAAGCTTGCTAGTCAAATATAAATAGATAGGGTAGCACGTATTTTTTCCTACACAATTAACACAACTTTCTTGTCAAGGACAAAGTATTTCTCTCAAAAGCTTCAATCCCATCGCTTGTGTTTCAAAATGAAGGTATTTTCTTGTCTTTTCGTTTTTTTCTTTTATGAAACATAAACTTGATTGTACATACTATAGAAGCGAAAATTATTTTAAAGCGTCTATATACTTGTATATATGAATCGAAGATAAAAATAATAAAAGATGAGATTTTTGTGTCACATGATGTGTAGCAGAAGATTGTTGTGAAGGTGCAAATGAAGTGTCAAGTGCAAGAACAAGGCCATGGAGAAAGCAGCGGTTGCGCCAGGTCTTTTCACAGAAATCTTTGTCTTTAATTATTTTATTAGTTTCAACATATAACATGTATTTTATTTTCTGATTGACAGATGTTACTATATATTTTTTACTTATTGATTATGGTCAATTATTGATTAACGGTCATTTTATTAAATAAAAAAATTATAGCCATTATTTAAATAAGTGTTTTTGAAACCTGTTCATTTTCCTAATTTTGAATAAGGATATGTGATGAAAATAGAACCAGATTAAGGCACAAGTACTATAGTAGTACAATTAATTTTTAAAATTTGAGATAAATCTTTTGGGGAGTTGAGGTTATGAATATAGATCATTTGTTTAATGATCTATAATTAATTTATTAAACTGACAGGTGTGAGCTCAGTGGCGATAGACGGAGATAAGGTGGTGGTGATCGGAGAAGGAGTTGATGTCGTCAAATTGGCCACATCGCTGGAGAAAAAATTAGGTTTTGCCGCCATTGAAAGCGTGGAAGAAGTGAAATCTAAAGAGAAGAAGAAAGAAAAAGAACAGTTGACCTCAGGCTATGTCGCTTATCCACAGTTTCCTGTACAAATTTATGAACCGCCTTATTCTTGTTATTATAACGATCCAAACCCAAGCATGTGCTCCATCATGTGAGATAATGTTTCATTTCATGCTGAAAAACATATAGTTATGATAGACATAAACAAAATCTCTTTTGATTAGTTAATAATGTTCATATTCTATTAAATTGTGTAAAAGGTTATGTTTTTTTTTTTTTTTTTTTTCACTAGCAATACTCTAATAACTGCCTATTAATATTCTTGCACTGTCATCTTCATAATGATATATATATATATAATATATATGGATATGGATATGCGCTTTCTAAATGAGCTAGAAAATAGTATAATTATATTTTCTACTGAATCTTTAACCATTTCGAACTTCTATTTTTATACTTATTTTTTCAGTATTTATCCAAGCATACATTCAAATATTTATGTTCAACTGATTTTATTCAAATTGCAAATATCCAAATACCAGTTTGATGACAATTCAAATGTGTCTAGTTAAATATTTTCATCAAAAGTGTTATCATCCGAATGGTTATATACCAAACGGAGACTAGTGCCCTGTTGGGTTCAACCATTTGCAAACTTTTAAAATGATCAATTCTAGTTGTCATTTAATATGTTTCTGTTTTAAAACATTTGAAATGTTGCCATTTAAAAAGGTGTTAGGCCCTCAACATGTGAAGTTTGCCATTTAATTGATAAAATAACATTTAGTTCAAAATCAAAACAAACTTCCAAAATTTTAGCTCCATTTGGATATATATATATATATATATATATATTGACTAATAATTTGCTAATTCTCCAATTTTTTCAACATTAAATTTTTTTAATAATATTTTTCATAGTTTAGTTATCAGGATTTTACAATTTATAATAATTATTTTCAATGTTTATCCAAACACACATTCAAGTATTTTTATTAAAAATAATGTTTATGTTCAAATAATTTTATTACAGTCTAACATAAAAAAATGATTCTATTAAGATCATGAATATTCAAACATTAATTCGGATGATAATTTAAATATTTCTATTCAATTAATATTTTTATTTAAATATTTTCATTTAAAATATTATCATTAAATAATTGTACCAATCGGACCACATCTTTGCCAATTTGAAACGGCGTCTTTTAATTTCCTTGAAAGTGTTCTGACTAAGACTGGTTTGCCCAACCAGTATACGACAAACATGACAAATTATTGACTTGAGAAGTTCCAAAAGCCATTGACTGCTAAATTAGAAAAAATAACACAATGAAGAACCTTATTTTATTTTATTTTAATTTTTTTGAAGGAACCGTCAAGTACTTTGTTGACAACGGAAAAAATCTTTAGTTTTATTACCATAATGTGGAAAAGTCCCTCATACACTACAATGTTGGAGAGGTGACACATAGAAAAGGTTAGCATAATAGTTACTATAGGGTGAAAATTAACTAATTTGAACTTTGATTTATTAATTAGCTAGATAATGTTACTCATTCATAGACTACATGCGCCCGTATATATGAAAGAACTTTCGATAGTTACTCTTTTTTTAATTACCATCGATGGTTACAGATAAAGTTATAGAAATAAGTGCAAGCCTTAATTACATTTGATAATTGATATTTTATATGACTTGCTATAATAGGTTAAGTAACTTGTTATCCTTAAATATTGGATATTTAGCACTGATGCTCCTAAGCTTATTATCCTTTGGTAACTTGCCTCCCAAACTTTTAATTTTGACAATTTACCCTTTAAACTTGTTAACTTTTTTAAATGTACCCATTTTAGTTAATTTTTACATTAAATTAAAGATTTGAAATTAGAAGATTTGCATTAGGGTTTTATTATATTTGGAAAATTTTAATTAAAAATAGGTTTTTCTAGTGTTCACATGAGACATACATGAGTTTTTAATAATCAATTTAATAGAAAATTAATTGATAAGTGGTACATTGTTACAATTTAGCAAGTTCAAGAGGTAAATTACCAAAATTAAAAATTTGGGGAGGGGGGTAAGTTGCCAAAAAATGACACTTTTGGGGGCATCAATGCTATACCCCTTAATGTAGATTAAATATTTACAAAATGAGCAAACTATTGAATGGTAGTAAATTCGAACCACGAACGACATGAACAGAGCAAATCCTTAAGTACTAACGACGGTACGGACTTAAAAGACATGTCGTTTGTAGTACTTAACTAATGACACGCGAGTCAACGACTTGTACTCATAAACAACAATACATTATTGTACTGCCAAATATAATATATATATATTTAAAAAAAAAAAGAAAAAAAAAACCAAAAAAAAATTAAAAAGCAGGAATGAATTTTTTATTCATATTTCATATTAAAAAAAAAACTTAAATGCAAATCAATAACAAGTTGCTCATTAAAATAATTTAATGTGATTTCTAAATTCTATGTACTCATTAATTGTTATTAAAATTGTTAGTCAACTACTTAATTTATTACAATCATTAGATATAAATTTACATGGTTAAAATAACAGTAATCATCGATGGGTAAATATCACAGTAACCATTGAAATTACCCCATATATATATATATATATATATTGTAGAGAATGCAACATATATTTGAAGGTTTTTTTTTTCCTGTTTTTACAGTCCCTTATCAAAACTATTCCAAAATGTATATATTCAATTGTAAGAAGATATTTAATCTATATAATAATAACTTTTAAAAGGTTTAAGAACAAAAAAAAAATTAAATAATAATATTATTATCCGAGTTGTTGTTACAGCCTTATAAAGTCATTTAATTTACATAGAATATACGTCCTATTATTGTGGAATAACTATAAAAAATTTATCAGTATATTATGTAACTTGTGTTATATCAAAAAAAATTATAATTTTTCAAATTGTTTATAGTAGAGCGCTATATTATATACATCTAAATTATCATGCAATATAAATTTTATCATGTTGAAGAATGTGTATTTATAATTTTATCAAGGGTCTAGCTATCAAAAAAGAATAAATTGTTCCCACCTCGTAGTGCCTGTTTCAAGCAAGACAAAATGCAAAAGACAAAATGCAAAGACAAGTCCAACGTACGTAGGTCCATACTTGTCAATCTTTTGGTTATCATCGTATCTTCACAAACACTTAATGCCATATTTTAAATATATATATATATATATAAAAAAAACGTTAAAAAAAAAAAGAAATAAAATATTCACACTCCTGTCACATCTTATTCTCTTCCAAGGAACCATTGCAATGATACCAAACAATGAATATATATAATATTTATTTACAGGCACCTCGTCAACAATTGATATTTGACATTGCCGTCAAGTCTGGGAAACGGAGCTAGACCATGCAATGACTTGAATCTAAACCACACGTTGAGTAAGATCCCTTATCCCTCCATAGAAGCCAAAATCCAAAATTAATTATACAGAGGATTTTGATATTTATTTGATTGAGCTTCCGGGAAAGCACGTAAAGATCGAAGAGTAAAATATTGGAGTAGAACTATCAATACGTTTCATATAAATACAAAAATTAAGATACAATATGTATTTGTTTAGATACAATGTATATATTTTAAGTTATTAGGACTAGCTCAATTAGTGAAGGAAGAGAGGTTTAAATTTTTAAGAACTGTAAGTCTCAGATTCAATCCTTGATCGATGTAAAGAAATAGTAATGGATTAATTAATATATGAGGCGTGCACGTGCTTACGTACCACAAAAAAAAAAAAAAAGTATCTATCTTTGTACAAAGTCTATCAAATCTTCTAAAATCAAGGAACTTAATCGGGCATCGTCACTAGCGCCATCCATCGTGTAATGCCCAGTTATCTCATACGTAGCCAATAATAAGCATTTTGCATTGCTTTGCATTTAGGTAGTAAGCATTACAGAATTACGACATGCAAATAGCATAATTGCACGAATCTGAATAGTTGTTATTTTAAGACCTAGTTGTGCTCCAATATGCTTCAATACATGCAAAATGATATTGAACTTTTATTGCATGACCTAATATGTTCTTTAAGTGTTCATTTACAGTGAAAAGCTCATTTTCTCGGTACAGGAAGATTGGTATGCTAAACGGTTATGGAACTGATTGTCAGTGTTTTTAGATGCTATTTACATTATAAATTGATTGTTTACTTTTTTATTTGCTTGAAATAGATTATATTTCATTGAAATCCAAAGGTATGCAAAATGGTGTAATATGATTGACAGTTGATCAGGTTGCATCCGAATGAATTGCATTTGTGTGTATTGGATTTTTATGAGTTTCTATCGGCTTCCAACACCTTTCCTCAGCCCATTCCACGTGCCTGATGCAAAAATAAAGCCAACCAATCATATTCTTTCTCTAATCTCCTTTTGAATAGTCAAATAAGCTAGAAAGTTCTATTTTGCTTCCTTTTTGTTTGCTGCAGCTCCAAAACGTCCAGCACCTCTCCTCTCTCATTTCTCGCCATTTTCTAACCCCCCAAACTCACAAAAACAAAAAACCAAGCCATAGAAATCAGAATTAGCAAAACATTCCATGTTTTCACCAATTTAAGCTTGAAAACCGCTGATTTTGAGCTTTTTAGAGAACCCTAGTTTCCATTCTGATCAAGATAATTCTTTTTCTATGTTATTGATGATTTTGATATGTTTACATGATTGTATATATCTTTGTATTGTTGGAAATTTGGAATGGACAGAATTGGAGCCAACCAAGCAAGTTGAGCTGATTTCTAGTGAAATTGGTAGCTTGTGGAATCTGATGACTTCGGTTGTTTTTTTGATTTTGTATGCTTATATAGTGTTTTGGAGTGCCTATGTTTAGTTGGAAACAATAGAAATCAGTTTGCATACACTAGTAGAAATACTTGATTCCACGATGGTTTTTAACCGTCATCGAAAGCTTATATAGTGTTTTGGAGTGCCTATGTTTAGTTGGAAACAATATAAATCAGTTTGCATACACTAGTAGAAATACTCGATTCCACGATGGTTTTTAACCGTCATCGAAAGTTTCAATGACGGTTAAAGAACCGTCAGGGAATCTATAGTCGTGGTATGTCATGATATACAATGACGGTTTTTTACCTATCGTGGAAGGCCGATATATTACCTCTTATGTCTAAATAGATGCGAAACCTACCACGATAGTTTTCCAAAAAACCGTTGTGGAATTCAACTTTCCACGACTATTTTCTGGAAAAACCGTCATGTAAAGTAAACATTCCATGACAGTTTTCAATCATAACCGTCGTGGTATGTGGAACTTTCCATGACGGTTTTTTTGGAAAACTGCCGTGATATGTGCCTCGTGTAAAAAAGAAAAAATTTGGCACCTTTTTAATGATTAACCACATGCTAAATTTGCAGGGCCAAAAACTATTTCATAAGAAAGAAATTATAAATGAAGAAACTTTTCAGCAAAAGAAAAAACAAAAAACGCAAATGAAGAAAACAACCATTACTTACATTGAGAAAAATCAAGATACAAAGTTCAAATTATAGAATAAGCCATCCATCTACAAACTCAAAACCCAAACACGACTTTCCCATTCTTAGATGCACACTATTGTGTTCTACTCTAATACCATCATTGCAATAAGTAGTTAAATAACAATAGGTATAAGTTACTCTAAAATCATGGACAAAAAGTAAAAAGAAAATATAATAATAATAGACACAAGAAGCTGTAACCTAGAACTACTGCACGAGCATACAAGTTCGTGGATAATGCATCTATTGATCTTTTGTTGGTACCTAAAACAAAAAAGGAACAAAAGTTTTTCTATTTACTTTTTAATTATTCGAAGGAAAACAACTCTGTAAAGGGGAAAAAGACGAAGAAGAATACTAAATAAATTAGTAACTGAGAGAATTATGAGCTCATATTTCATCCAAGGTTGAAATTAGGCATTAAGCATTGAAGTTCACTATTAGAAACATCTTTCACAGGATTATGCTAGAATGAACAGATCACTTGTGGTTAGCCACTCAACAAGATGACTTCTTCCATTTCTTTTTCCTATTATGCCATTCAAATAGATTGTAATTCAAACATAGGGTAGAGGACTTACCTTTCCTATGTTAGAAGGAGCCAAAGAAGACACTCATGCAAAGGTACTCGTCCATCATGCTTAGCAACCGGTAATACTTTTCGGCACTCTGAAATAAAAAGATCCCTAAAACGAATACCCTAAAGAAACAAATAAAGAGATAAAGGACATTACAATTGAAAACTTGACCAAAGCTCAAACATGTAATATGCAAAACCAAAAATACACATATTATACTCCAAAACAATATCAAATACAACTCTCAGCCTTCTCTATCCATAATCCAAGTTTCAAACTCATTTCACATTGTCACAATACATACATTCCCCCCCCCCCAAAAAAAAAAACGAAGTCATAAATGCAAAAGAAATTGTACCTAAAACAATTCTTATGGTACATTCGCAATCACCAACTAAGAAAGCAACACTTTTTTTTTCGGAAAACAATAACCCAAATCACTCTCACAATTAGCAATTGAAAAATTTCAACTATTCTCACATTTAAGCATTTTGTCGAACACATAATATGCAAAACCAAAAATACAAATATTATACTCCAAACAATATCAAAAACAACTCTAACTCAAACCAAAAGGGAGGACTGGTGGCGGAGGGAGGACTGGAGACGGAGGGAGGCGTGGCGGCGGAGGGAGATAAGGAGTGAGGGTTTTGAGAGAGGGAGAGAGAGAATGAAAGTTTTGGGTGGGATTTTAAAAAACTTTACTTTTAAAAAAAGGAAAAAAAAAAAAAAAAAAAAAAAGACATACCACGACTGTTTTTTAAAACGGTCGTGGAATCCTCGGATTCCACAATGGTTTAGAAAAACCATCGTGGAAACTTTGGCTTCCACGACCATTTTTGGAAATTCATTTTCTCGTCGTCTTTTTGACATACCTTCCAAACGGTCATGTAAGCTCCATCATGGGAATCTATGTTCTGTAGTGGTGATAGTTGATGGATTGAATTAAATTAAGTTGACACCAAGTTTGATTGTATTTGTATTGAGCTATTTTCTTGATGTTTAGTATCTGCTCATATTGTTATTGCATGGTTTAAATTGTTATTGAAGCATGGAACTCTGAATTGTTTACATTTGATGTCAATGCTGTTAATTGTCTATGATGTGCATGGAACATTGCATTGCATTACATGACATTGATGCATGATTCATTGCAGCATTACATGACATTGATGTAAGAATTGAGAAAACAGTGATGCTTTTAAAATGCAAGTATGGCACTTGATTAATAATCGGGTAGGCAAGGGACATGGGCGGGATCGGCGGATCCAACAAAAGAGTGGTGAATACTTGAGGTTAAAAGACCAAGATATGGAAAGCCACAATAAATGAAAACAGAATACAACTAATACCTGAGGTTGAAAAACCAATATGGGAACCCCGTATTATTTTTATTATGGGTCAATCATAATGAACAAGTTTCGAAAACCACAACCTATCATTATTAGTTAATTAGTACCACACTTCAAGTGTACCCATATGATTGAATTAAGAAAGAATGGGTTTTGAAATGAAAAAATGGTTAAATGAAATGACTGATTCCATTGGCATATTGTGTGTTTGTTCATGCATTAGTTTCTTCTTACTGAGCTTTCCGCTCATTAGGTTCTTGTGATGCAGGTGAGGATGTACAGGTTTAGTAGACGTTGACCGAGTCTCCAGATTGCCAGACAGAGAGTTGTTCATATTCCATGTTTTCGAACAGCTTTTGAAATTCATTTTGTAACTTTGATTTTGTTTAGATTAAGCAGCTCTGTTATAGTTTTGTAAACGGATGTATTTAAACCATGGATGTGATAGTAGTTTCACGTCCGATTTTTGACTATTGTAAATACTATTTGGTGTACATATTTTCTCAATCAATGTTTTGTATCAAAACCATGACGCTTTGGTTCAAATGAAAAGTTGACATTTGTTGGCTTTAATTGTATCAGCTTGCTTAGGCTATGCAGTTAGATTAAGGGGTGTTACACATGGCACCAACAACAGCAGCAAAAGCTTCCAGGACCAATCGCTACGGTCATGTTGCTGCATGTTTCCACTGCAAATCGTGGAATCATGAAGCTCTGTATCAGCACTGTGTCACTTAAGCGTAGTCATAGTCTTGCACCATCCTCACCAATCCTCACGTCAGCTTCTCACGTCGTCATCGTTAGCAGCTTTATAACATTGATCGTCCTTGTTCTAGAGCTGCGAGCTCCTTCCTTTGGTCCTTTTTTTTTTTTTTTGAAAGCTAAAACCTTAGTTTTTATTAAAACTAAATTAATTTTAAGAAAATAAAACAAAATAAAAAATCTTTAGAAAGAAAGAATCAGAAGTTTATAATCTCACTCTATTTCTCTCAATCAAATCTTGACGTGATGATGATGCGCGAGGAAGGCCGCTAGCCTCGCAACGATCTTGATTGGTCGCGAAGGGGCAGATGGCGATAAGAATTGAGGGTAGGGAGACAAGCTCAATGGATGAGGTTTGCACGGTGATGGGATCTAAGCCGTGGAGTTGAAGGGCCTTGGGTTTGTCATGGAGAGGGACATAACGAGAGAGAGAAGAGAGAGAGGAGAGAGAGAGAGATAAAAAGGCAGATCAAGAAGGAGAAAGGTGATAGAGAGAGGAGGGAAATCGAGAGGGGAGAGAGAGATCGGGAGGGGAGGCAGGAAAGGGGGAGACCAACACAGAGAGGGAAAGAACAAGGAGATCAAGAATGGCGGGTGAGAGAACTAAATTTTTTGAATTTCTGATTTATTTTTCTTTTATTTTTAATTTTTTATCGTGTTTTATTTTCTTAAAGTCGGTTCAGTAAATTCAATAAAAATGACAGTTTTAGTAAAAAAAAAAAAAATGGGAACAAAACTTCACAAACGTAATAGTTCAAAAGTTCCGGGTATTTTAGATTAAAAAAAAAAAAAAAAAAAAAGAATGGGACCAACATTCACAAGCATGATAGTTTGGTGACCAACTCAATGATTATCATTTTTTTAAAGTGCATCTTCATTAAACAAAAAATACAAACATTAAAGGGGCAAAGAAACTAAAACACCCAAACAAGTCAACAACACAGGAAATGATAAAAGACAAAGAAAACAAACACAGAGGCAACCTAACAAAGCCTGAAAATGATGTAATATTTTAATATTCGTATTCAAAAGATAAGTTATTACAACAAAAGTCAAGAAAAATTAAAGAAACTTGAGTATTCATAAATATTGAATTTTAATAGTTTTGTTTATAGAGTATTTAGGTTATCTTATGATAATAATTGTTTTTAACTCAAAATTTAACTTTTCATTATTTAAACTAGCACCACATTAGTCTTAATTCGACAAAATATGATAAAACGAGCATTTTTGGTAACAGTTCAGAGTTCGAGAGGTGTAAGCACTAATTTTCAATTCGAGAGGTAAGGTTACAAGTTACAAAATTTGTACAAGTCTTAAGTGGCCAAAATATTACAAAGCATTGTTTTGCTAATGGTTTAAAGTTTGAGTAGCATTTTTCCTAACGGTTTAGAGTTTGAGTGTATAAGTACCAGCTTTCAATGTTTTAGGAGCAAAGTTACAAAGTTACTAAAGTTCAGGGGCCAAAGAAATTTTTTTTCCTTTGATGAAATTATGCTGGTAACTTCTTTCTCACCCTAACCACAGACTGTTGGGGTCAGACTTCGTCTCCCCATTATGTGATGCCTAGGTCACTATGACCAATGAACCAACAAGTGGTGGGCAACGAACCATAGTCCATTATGTGTTCATCACGCATTTAGAAGCCCAGACTTGGGCCCGACCAAACATTTATACTCTATATGAGAGACTGATGAACATCGTACTGTAGTTCATTGATCACTTAATATGGGTCTCATTGACCTCCTAAAACCTGTAGAATAATTAAGTCTTTCATTCGTCTTGGTAGCATGACGAATGGCAAACGATTACTTGATTGCTCGATGCATGCCCAATTACTGCCCGTTGCAAATAATGTTTGGTTCATCATTTGACGCTCATCTTGAGTGACCGATGAACAATGGAAGATCGACTTCCATAATTGCCAATTGCACACGTCTCGAATTATCAAGGTAGTGGGGAACCACCCACTATCTTGCAAATCTAGACCAACCATTTTTCTTCTATAAATAGAGGAAGGCCCCTAACATTTGAGGATCTTCTTCTTCCCTTTTTCTATACCAAATGTTGCGGAATCATTCGTAAGTATACGAGTCGCACAAGTAAAATATATGACTAAAAGTATCATTCTCACGAGAATTGCGTTTAATTTTGAATAAATTACCGAAATTGGTTACCACTAGAATTATATGAACGGTTGATAAGGAAAAAATAAAAAAAATACTAATAAAATAAAAACTAAACGAAATTGACAAAAAAAACGAAAGGAATAAATAAAACACAAACAAGATTTTAGGGCTTCAATCTCACCTAACACAATTATAATCAAAACACCATAGAGCAATCACATAACACAATTAGACAAGCACAAATTAAATAAAAAATTATAATAGGCAAACCTTCAAAATTAGGCTAAATTGAATCCTAAAACCAACAAACTACACAATACTCATAAAAATTTTTTTTTTAAAAAAGTGCATATTAAGGGTTCAAACACCATCAAATTACAAAAATAAAGTAGATAGACATAAGGCCAGAAAAACCCTATCGTTGTTTCTACAATCCTCAAGCTTTTACCAAATTTCATCTCCACCCATTGCTTTTGAAGTTGCCATCTCCCTTGAAATTTTGTTGAAAATAAAACTTAAAAACTAAAAAACAAAACTCAATCCTAAACTAAAAATCCTATTCTACTATTTTTTATTTTTTATTTTTGCTTTTTTCTATTTTTTTTTATGATGTTTTTTTTCTTCTTCATTTTTCCTCCTCTTCCTTTCTTCTGGGTTGGCTCTGTGTGTGGCCTTCCAAAACCTCCCCATAACTCTCGAACACACTCCCCTTTTTTTTCTCTTTCTATTCCTTTCTATTAATATTTTTTTTTCTTTTTCCTTCAGGTCGGAAAACCGCCAGCTAGGGCGGGCTCAGGTGCACCTTCGACATGTGGCGGAAACGGAATGGGCAGCTGGAAAGATGGCGAGCAGATGGGGTCCATTGGGAAGCGTGGCAATTTCTAACAGGCCAAGAAGGCGAGAGTGCTCTAGCTCGTGTGGATCTTGCGGCACAGGAATCGGCATGTTGAGTGGGGCTTTGACGCCTGCCTGCAGCTGAGACGCGCGACTGTCCGTCACGTGCAATGTGGAATGCTGGCTGGGCAATTTAATAGCTGCAAGGGGCGAGTTTGTAGCGCATGGAGCCTCCTACGAGTTGGGAACGGCTAGATCCGGTGGTAATTCATATATTAAACCCTTTTTAAGCTTTTAAATAGCCATTTTGCCACCAATTTGATTTAATTAAATTACGCAGATGAGAAAAATAAATATTTAGAGGGGTAAATAAATAACAATATTTTAAAATTAATATTGACCTAAACAAAATAAAATTACACAAAATAAGATAAATAAAATAACTAGTCTAAATTAAAATTAATCCAAAATTAAACTAAACTAACTTAAAATATATTAAATACTCCAGAACATATCCAATTTAGATGCGTGAAAGTGGTACAATAACTCTATTTTGTAGAGTTATCACAAATGCTATCAAGTTTTCCCCAAAAATTGTAACCATGTACTCAAAATTCATACATAGTGAAAAACTCCAAACATAAAGGACGTTGCACGACATTCCGATAAACCCTCTATAAATTTTTTGGTGTTGTTGTCTTTTACTGCTTTCTTATCATTATGTTTTCATTATGATGTCTCATATTCCCATATGTAATGTCCACATATCCTAATAATTTTTGTTTGTTGACTTTCGTTTAATTCTAACTCGAATAGCGGAGCAATAACGAGTCAAGCCACTTCATCAAAACAATCACATTGTACTCAGAACTATGTTCGGCATGATTCCTACAAATGGTTTCGTAGGCAGCTCGTGGTACTATAAATGAGTGCAGCCCCTTTATCGAAACAAAACCATGTTTTCCAAGATACATATTTTACAACTCCTGGTACTAGCTTTCGTCATACATCGCGTTGTTTGATCTTTGTCCTGGGCCCCCAGGAATTAAACTCTTAGGATCATTACCAGGGACTAATGATTAGAAATTGCCACTACATAAAGCATTTGCTTACTCGCTTGTGTTTTCGATTGCTCATTCGTTCATTTGTTTGATCGTTCGATCCCTCGTTTTAACCATTCACTCACTCATTGAATCATTAGTTTGTTCATTCATTCGTCGACTAAAACGTTCGACGACCATTGCTGACCTGATCACTTGGTCACTTTATTGAGTTGCTACACTCTAATCTGGGTTCGGTTAGCCACCGACCTAGGGAGAACCAGTTTTCAGCACTCTCGGTTCGACAACCCATCTTTGACTTGGTCATGATCACTTTTGTTCATCGTTCGATGAATTAAGTTTGTCAACCCGTCGCGTTCTTTGTTGGGTTCGTTAACCCACAATTTAAGTATGCCACCAAAAGATCGTTAGGTGTGGTTCAACTAGTCGCACTAGTTTATTGCTTTCTATTCTTTTAGTTTTAACAACACTAAAGAATAATGCAAAGGAAATACCAAAAAAAAGTAATAAAATTAATTATAGAACTAGGGCTCGAAGCTTGTTGTCCAAATAACCACAAAAGAGGGCTAGAAGCCCATTGTTCAAATAAACTCAGCATGCAAGTCAGACAAAAAAGAAATGTTGGAAAGAAGAATATTTGGTGATTATGCACCGGATTGTAGGAGAAGAATAGGTGTGTTGAATAGGTAGAAAGAGATTTAGTCAACTTTTAGAAATCAGAAAAAGTAGCTTCCTAATTTGTTAGTTTCCTAATTTGGTCTTCATGCAATTTTATTTAAGAAATACCATGTAAACTATTGTTGAAACGGCAATATATAACATATTTTTCTTACCATATCCGCTTATCTGGTATTAGAGTGTCTCCGATTCCCCTAAACAGAAAGCCCTAAGCCCTATTACACCCAAATACCTTCAACACCATGTCTGAAGTTGTGTTGAATCTCAATACAATGTCTAGCAATCAAATCGAATTTGAAGCCAACCCTATTTCTGATTCACACTCTGTCCAATCACTACCATCCGACTAAATGGAGAAAGCTTTCTACGCTAGTCGCAATCCATACGGACGTATATCCGAGGCAGAGGAAAAAATTGGTTACTTGACTAGAGATAAGATGGAACCTGCACCTAAGATCCAACGTATCCTCCTTGGGATGTTGAGAATTCAATGGTGATGATGTGGCTGGTGAACTCCATGGATGAAGACATAAGCTCCAACTATATATGTTATCACACTGCTATGGAGCTGTGGGACAACATCAACCAAATGTACTCCGATTTGGGAAATCAGTCCAAAGTCCTGTGAATTAACACTGAAGCTTGGTGAAATCCTTTAAGGTGAAGACAGTGCTTTGAAGCGTTTTGTGGCAGGATCTAGACATATTCAACGATTACGAGCGGAAAGTTCTCTAAAGATTGCAACTATTATTGGAAGACTATTGAATATAATCATATTTTCAAATTTCTCATAGGACTCAATGTTGAGTTCGAAGAGGTGAGATAAAGAATCATTGGCTGATAGCCCCTTCCCTCCATTAGATAAGTATTTTTTGAAGTTCGACGAGAGGAAAGTCACCATCTTGTTATGCTTGGAAAAAGGTCCTCTAGCGGCTCAATTGAGAATTCAATGCAGATTGCCTTTAAGGCAAATGTGAGTCAAGCCATTACTAGGAAAACAGAGGACAAGTCTCGTGTGTGGTGTGGCTATTGCAACAAGCCACGTCACCCTCGTGAAACCTGTTGGAAGGTCCATGGCAAACGATCAAACTGGAAGAGCAAACAAGACAGCAGAGTCACTCGATCTCTCTCTGCCCATGAAGCCAATGCAATTCCCTTCAGCAAAGAGCAAATGGACCACCTTTTAAAATTGCTAAAATTCAACTCTGGATCATATCTGGCACTCCTAATGCCTCACTTGCTTAATCAGGTAGAGAACCAAACACCATGTCTTGTCATTTACATTCAAATTCTGTTTCATGGATCATTCATTCAGGAGCTTCTGATCATATGACCAGTTTTTTCCCCATTTGTTTCATACTTATGTCCCGTGTTTGGTTTAGAAAAAATCCAAATAGCATATGGCTCTTTTTCACCTACTGCAGACAAAGGTTTGGTCAATTTATCAAAAAGATAACTCTAAAATATGTTCTTCATGTACCGAAACTTGCATGTAATCTCTTATCTAGTTAGCAAACTATCTAGAGACTAAACTGCCGTGTCAACTTTTTTGAATCCCACTATGAATTTCTGGAACAGAGCTCAGGGAGGACGATTAGCATTGCTAAGATGATAGATGGTGTCTACTATTTTAAAGATGAAGTTTTTGGAAAAAAAAAAAGATCATGGCTTGAGTAGTATCAATCCTATCCCTATTAAAAACCTTAGTATCAATATAATCCTCTTTTTGTACTAGTGGTATTACTAGTACAAAAAGAGGATTCGACGACGGTTAAAAACCATCGTCCAAAGATAGCACGATGATTTTTTAACCGTCATGGAATCCACTGTCATGGAAACTTCATGGATTCCATGACGGTTTTTTAATAGCCATGTTATCTTACATTCCACGACGGTTATGGACTGTCGTGAAAAACTTAATATCACACGGGTTACCTTGTGCTCACAAGAGGATTACATGATAGTTTTTGAAAAGCGTCGTGGAAAATTAGGATTCACAATGGTTTCCAGTGAAAACCGTTGTGGTATGTGAGGTTACCATGACGGTTTTCCAAAAACCATTGTGGTATGGTTTTAGAAAAAAAAATTCCCACAGTTTCCCCCCACGGGTGGCTTATCCCCTATGCTATGCATTACAAGGCCCAAAAACAGAAATCACAAATCAATTATCACATCACATTAGAATGTACAATACAAATACATTATGATAAAGTTCTCTAAGATAGCATCCCTAAAGGGCAACAATTCAACATCCATGACAGGAAAGAAAAAATGCTATTAAACTTATCAAGAAGATGCTTGCTCTTGTAAAAGTTCATCCCTCATAAATCTTTGAGGCCACCTTAAACCTTTAGACAAAAAAATAAAGAACAAATTTCCATTAGAACCTATTCCAGATATGTAGCACAAATTAAATTTTTAGAAGGACAACCGCACCTGTAATATCATGTTTAACTCAAATCATCATCCTATGTTTCTCTCCTTTATGGAACCTCATAAGTTGATAGTAAATGGATAGGGCACTACTAAGTGGTCACTTAGATAACAACGAAATGAAAAGATTACTATAAAGACAATAAAAAGTTCAGTCTGAAGTTGTGTTTAAAGTTCTAGTATCCATGTGGGAAGTTAAATAATAGTAAATTTAAACATTGTTCAATTTTTTGACGAAAACGCAACACAACTAAAGTTTTACCTGTCATAGTTTGGCCTCTACACCTTCAACCGATGCAGCTCCTTTCCTAATTTTTTCTGCCAACTTCTCTATGGGTCCTTATATGGAACAGTACCTGTAGAAGCAACCTGGATATTTAATAAAAGAGATTTTTCCTATGAAAAGAAAAAAGAAAAGAAAAGAAAAAGAAATATTAATTAAAAACATGCTTAGTTAAGAACAAAAATGACTAAACAGGAATGTACAATCAATTGATAGATAATTACACAGAACAAATAGGTTTTGTAATTTGCTTAATTATGGTTAAAAAAATACTTTTTTTTCTTCTTTTCTCAATCTAAGTTCCTAAGTTTCATCAAGTCATAATACAACAACTTTTTTTTTTTTTTCGTTACTTTCATACGAACAAAGTTGTTAAAATTTCTTACATACAATAAAATCATTTTGGTTTCAAGAAAAATCTATTTTGCAACAAAATTGCATTCAACACTATAACCATGTTAAAAATATAATCGATCTCCGATATTGGACAACTCATCACTTTCACATACCACTTCTCTAAGCCAACAAGAATCTAGTTATAATATCTTTCCTTCAAACACCATATGCTGTCCCTTATTGGCATATTCCCTAAGGCCATCCAAAAAGAAGAAACTGTTAATATCAATGTCAAGAAAGGGGAAAGCAGTTGTGTTGCTTCACATGCCAGACCAAGCAGAGCATGTATAGGAATTTGAGAGGTGCTGTTGACAAAAAAACTCTGTAATTGAGAGGGGTACAGAATACACCAAGACAGTAAAAAGGAAATGCTAACTCATTCAACGCTTGCATTGACAGTTATAATGGTCAAATTGTGCAGAGATCACATCTAACAATCCTGTAAGACTTCTTCAAAATTGAGAATTTCCATTGATGCATGGTGCCTCCGCGGTTATATATCTAAAGGTAGTCAAGATTGATCCTGTTTTGCGCTACGGTCGGGTACTATCTTTAACACTTAGGATATCTTAAAATAGGTAATGACATACTCCGAATAGAACAAGATGTAGGACATAGGACTAAGCTTAGTTGTCTTCTTTCTTTCTCAATGTCTTAGCTGCGGATGCATTCAAGGAATAAACTTATGTAAGACTGAATAAGACAGAGGGCAAAAGATTAATTAATGAAGGTTGTGTTTTGAAATCAACATGCTTCCTTGATAAGAAATGGCCCGGTGAAATTTCTCCAAAAATAGAACATCTGTGCAAAAAGAGTACTGCCAAAGAACAGTTTTCAATGTGGAACTACAAAAGTCTTGCACAAGCCATGTTTGTTATTTATTTTATTTCAACAGTTTATTTAATTTTCTGAAAAACACCAAAGCAAACATTAAAAAATAGGAGTTTAAACCTCATAAATTCTCTAAAAACTATCATGTTTCCACAAATTTTTTTCAAACAAATCAAAAATCAAGACATGGAAACTCAAAGCAGTACAAGGTTGTTCAACATTTTCAGCTTTCTGATGAACTTTTTAGGAATTTCTATTCTTGGAGAGATTCACTTTGCATTTGGTAATGATAAGAGTGGCATCTCTTTAACCATAAAATGTTACAGATCTAAGGGGGTGTTTGTTTCACCAACTTAAACTATCCATTTCAAATTTTTTTTTTGTCTTTTTCTCAAAAGTTTTTGTCTTTTTCCCAAAAGTTTTTTGTCTTTTCTGAAAATTCAAAAAAATTTACTATTGAAACTTAAAAATACCAACTCAAACCGTTTCACCCAAACTCCCCCTAAATAAATAATAATATTCCAAAAATCAAAAAAAAAATTGAAAAATGAAAATTAGGGGCAACATATAGCTTACCCACAAGGTGGGGTGGCGCGGTAGTGACGGGGTGGCACCGGCGAACGAGTTGTGGGGGTGGTGAGAGTGGCAGCTGCGGGAGGAGGAGACAGAGATAGAGACTGGGAGGAAGAATTTGTCAAAATGACCAAACAACAAAGTTATATTAGGGAAATGACTTTCCCTTTATTTATTTATTTTTTTGTCCCAAAAATGCTGATTTTTAATTAAAATTTTTTTAAATAGAGAAAATTATTTAAAATCAAATTCTTCATAAAAGAAGAAGAGGACTTCGAGGAAACCAACGGAAACCGAACCTGGGCACCCAAATTCTTCAAATTTTCTCCTCTTCCTCGAACTTGGCTCTCGAGCTCTTCCCTTCCCTTCGTTCCTCTGCTTCTTCTTCTGCTTCTTCTTATTCCTCGTTCCCTCCCCCAAAAGAGTCTCCCTAAATCCGACCCCCAAATCTTCTTCTTCTTCTTCTTCCTCTTCTTCCCCTCCGACCACCACAAGCTCCGCCGCCACCTCGAACTTGCCTCTTCCCTTCCTTCCTTCCTCTGCTTCTTCTTCTTCTTCCTCGTTCCCTCCCCCCAAAAGAGTCTCCCCAAATCCGCCGCCTCCACCACCGGCGCCTCCGCCATCCTAAACGACGCCGTCGAAGATCCGAAGACCGCGCCACAAGCTCCGACCACGCCTTCTTCTTCCTCTTCTTCCCCTCCGACCACCACAAGCTCCGCCGCCCCTAAATCCGGCTCTGGCCCCGGCTCCGGCTCCGCCTTCCGTTTCTACTCCCTCGCAGCCCAGTTTCCAGGTTTCTTTCAATTTTCCCCCTAAATTTCACTTTTCTTTCAGATGTAATTAAGCTCTCTCTCTCTCTCTCTCACTCTCACTGTTCTCTATTTGATTTTGAATATGTCCTTAAACTTGAGTGCTTTAACATGATTATCTGAAATTAGCTCTCTGTTTGGGAGTTTTTTGGAACTTGGATTTAGAGTAATTTGGGGATTTGGTGAATTTGATATCCTCGGCGTTGTGGGTTGCATAAAGTTTGATGTTTATTTGGTTACAAACTAAGCGAGGAAAATTCAATATTTTCTTTCAATATTTTTTCTCTTAATTACAGAGAAAAGGATGCACGTAAAAGGTAGCTTTCCGTTGTTTAGACTTCATCATCGTTTCTCGAATTGACGTAATGCTGTTATATAGTCATTTGCTTTTTAATTTAATTTTATTTTTTTGATAGTAGCTGTCATTCTTCATTAATCCTTTAACTCATTGTGGTCAATTTTCAGTCGTTTGGCCTTCCCAGCTTCGAGTATTTTGTCTCATAGCTAGTTTTCCAACTTTGAAAAGAAACGGTCCAAGATCGAAAATCCGAAACAGGTTTACTTTCTTAACTAATTTCAATCTTTCAGTGTAAATTTGATAAACTTTAGATCGACACATATATACATACATATAAATATATGGTCATGCTCAACTTTTTAGTAAAATTTCTCTAGACGCATAGTGGAGAACCAAAGGGAAATATATCTGGTGGATTTCGTTGAATTTGAACTTTTATCAAGGAAGCCGTACCTTGACTGAAGTGGTAATCAAGTTCAGAATATATATATATATAATCAAAATATATACATGTCTTTATTTAGCCCCCCCAAAACAATAAAACGTGTCCTTATTTTGACGTAGTATTAATCATCCTATTATCGAACCATCATACAGATTTACATTTCTTTCGGATCTGTTCTCTGTCTTTTTTTTTTTTTTTTTTTTTTTTTTTTTTGTACTCTGCTTTTATACAGTTGGCATAATAAAAGGATGTTTGTGGTGATGTTGCATCAGAGCTTTTTGAATTTAACTTAGATTCTGATGCTATGAATTTTTCTTTTCCCCTTGTTGATTGTCCTTTTTGGTTATGATACTCATTTCTTTCTCAATTTCACTCTTTATTGCTCATAATTTATGGTAGTTTGATGCAACCTTTCATGTTGTCCATAATTTATGGTGTATTTGCTCTATTTTTGTTTTCCTCAGGATTCTTGCTCCTTCAAAGAGCCACAGTGAGACTTCTGAACGCCAACCTCTCACTGTTCTTCCCCATTTCCAACTTTCCAACTTTCCTCATACTCCCTACAGCCAACACTTGAAGCTCGGGATGTCGGAGTCGTGCCCTCCATCGTCGCCGCCTTTGATGATGCCGTCGGCTTCATCAACGCAGTCAACCACGTCGCTGCTATCGTCTTCACCTCTGGCGATGCCCACAGCCTCAACTCCTACTTTAGAGTCATTGATGCATTATATTGACCGTCGTATAGGCGAGCACGAAACGTATATCAAATCAATGTTGGCCAATCACGAGGCGGCAATGATGCAGAAGATGGAGGAAAATAATAAGGCGATTATGGAAAAAATAGAGGCTGCTATGGCCATGCATAAGGAGCCACGTAGTGGTGGGGTGAATGTTGAGTTCGAGCGGGTGTTCTCACCAGGTGTAGGTACTAGATGCAGTGGGGGGGATAATTTCGATTGCCAGCAACATCTCTTACAAGACGAACAAATAAGAGATGGTGGCGAATATACCCATGACAGGGTAGTTGCTATGCAAGCCGATGCCAATATCGAAAATGTTAAAAAGAACGCGGGCCGGCCTGAGAGCCAGCGGAAAAGAGCGGCAGTCTTACTCTCACCTTATGTGGTACAGTTGCCCAAAAAGATTCAGCACTCGAGTTCTGATGCTCAAAAAAGGTTGCAAGCTACTTCTAGGCCCACAAAAACACTTTAAAGAATCAAGAAATTTAGTATTATCAGTACTTTGACTAACAATATGGTTATATGAATAACCAGAGTCAATATTTGGATATTATTTTGGTTTTTAACGCGTTAATGTTAACTGTAGTTATTTTGTTTATGAAAATCACATGTGTATAATCAGGAACTACCACAAATATAACAGGAACAATGATTGAAAGTTTTGACGTTAAATTTTTTTCCCTTAAAGGATAAACGCAAATTTCCATATGAGAGTCTTCGTCCATGCATGATTTGTGTGGAAAACATTGGAACGACAAAAAAAAAATAATAATAAATAAACGACGTTATGAAATTTTATGAACGGACATACGGTCGTTCCGTTGAAACAGGGACTTTTTTTAATTTTTTTCCGTTAAGCGAAAAGCACAAATAACACTATCATCACCTAATTTCATGTATTAAAAAAATAGTAAATGTTTGGAAAGAACGACGTCGTTCCAGAAAATTTATTGGTCGGTCCTTATCTTTTGTGGTTGTTCTGTGGGTTTTGAGGCAAAGCATACATGACATAAGTCACAAATCCAGTTATTTTGGCTTTTCGTTTAAGGGAAAAAATTAAAAACTCAAATGTTTGAAAGGAACAACCGTATGGTTGTTCCGGAAAAATGAGTGGTCGTTCCTAAAATTTTGTAGTCGTTCCGTGGGATTGGAGGCCAATAATACATGACATTACTTGTTGGTATGCTCATTTTTGCTTTTCGGAACAAAAAAAAAAAAAAAAAAAAAAAAGGTCTCCGTTTTGACAGAACGACCATACGGTCGTTCCGTAAAATTCGGTGGTCATTCCGGAACTTTTGTGGTCGTTCCGTGGAATTGGAGGCCAATAATACATGATATGAGGTGATGGTATGTGTTTTTTTGCTTTTCGCTTAATTGAAAAAATTAAAAAAAAAAGTCTATGTTTGGACGGAACGACCATACGGTCATTCCGTAAAATTTAATGGTCGTTCCTAAAATTTTGTAGTCGTTCCATGAGTTTTAAGTCCACTAATACATGTAGTGAGGGGATGGTATGGTTATTTTTCATTTTCACTTAAGTGAAAAAAAATTGACACATGTCTATGTTCGGACGGAACGACCGTATAAATTTAATGGTCGTTCGGAATATTCGGTGGTCGTTCCGTGGGATTGGAGGCCAATAATACATAACATGAGGTGATGCTTTTGGTTTTTTTTTATTTTCGCTTAAGTGAAAAAAAAATAAAAAATAAACAAAAAGTCTATGTTTGGACGGAATGACCACACGGTCGTTCCGTAAAATTTCGTGGTCGTTCCGGTACTTTTGTGGTCATTCCGTGGGTTTTAAGTCCAATAATATATGTACTGAGGCGATGGTATGGTTAGCGAGAGAAAAAAAAAACGTGATTAAAAAACAAAATAGAGACGACTCTCACACATGCATAATGAATTTCATTCATAAAACAACATGTCTATGGTTAGTGAGTGAAGTGAGTTAATTTTTGTTTTTTTTCTGAAAATGAAAAATAACCATACCATCCCCTCACTACATGTATTAGTGGACTTAAAACCCAAGGAACAACCACAAAAGTTCTGGAACGACCACGGAATTTTACGGAACGACCGTGCGGTCGTTCCGTCCAAACATAGACGTAAATTTTGTTTTTTTCCCGAAAATGAAAAATAACCATACCATCCCCTCACTACATGTATTAATGGATTTAAAACCCAATGAACAACCACAAAAGTTTCGGAACGACCACGGAATTTTACGGAACGACCCAAACATAGACTTAAATTTTTGTTTTTTTTTTCCGAAAATGAAAAATAACCATACCATCCCCTCACTACATGTATCAGTGGACTTAAAACCCAAGGAACGACCACAAAAGTTCCGGAACGACCACCGAATTTTATGGAACGACCGTGCGGTCGTTCCGTCCAAACATAGAGTTAAATTTGTGTTTTTTTTCCGAAAATAAAAAATAATCATACCATCCCCTCACTACATGTATTAGTGGACTTAAAACCCAAGGAACGACCACAAAAGTTCCAGAATGACCACGGAATTTTACGGAACGACCGTGCGGTCGTTCCGTCCAAACATAGAGTTAAATTTTTGTTTTTTTCCGAAAATGAAAAATAACCATACCATCCCCTCACTACATGTATTAATGGACTTAAAACCCACGGAACGACCACAAAAGTTCCGGAATGACCACGGAATTTTACGGAACGATCGTGTGGTCGTTCCGTCCAAACATAGACTTTTTTTTATTTTTTTCACTTAAGCGAAAATAAAAATAAAAATAAAAAAAAAACCATTCCATCACCTCATGTTTTGTATTATTGGCCTCCAATCTCACGGAATGACCACAAAAGTTTAGGAACGACCACCGAATTTTACGGAACGACCGTATGGTCGTTCCGTCGAAACATTGACTTTTTATTTTTATTTTTCCTTTAAACGAAATTCAAAAATAACCATACTATCACCTTAAGTAATGTATGATTTGCCTAAAACAAAACCAAAAAAAAAAAAAAAAAAAAACCAAAAAAACCAATAACCAAAATAAGGAACAACTAACACACATAAAATGAATATCATTCATAAAACATGTCCATGGATGATGACTTATGGAATGGTTTTTTTATTTTTTCTCTTAAACGAAATGCAAAAATAACCATACCATCACCTTACTTCATGTATTGTTGGCCTCCAATCCCACGGAACGGCCACAAAATTTTAGGAACGACCACTCATTTTTCCGGAACGACCATACGGTCGTTCCGTCTAAAATTTGAGTTTTTTAATTTTTTCCCTTGAACGAAAAACAAAAATAACCAGAGTTGTGACTTTTGTCATGTATGCTTTGCCTCAAAACCTACGGAACGACCACAAGAGATAAGGAACGACTACTAAACATTCAAGAACAACATGACTTGTTCGTTGCTTTCGAATAGTCAGTTTTTTGGCTCTTTAAACAAACTAATAAATGATATAGCAAACATTTAACATTCACAAAAGCAAAAAACAAAAACAAAAACAAAAAAAACAAAACAAAACAAAACACAAAATTAATGAATTCCTCGAACATACTTAATGAATTTCATAAATTACTAGCATTCATAAAACGAAATTAATGAAAAAATAAACTGTCAAACTCATAATTGTCATTATTAGGTGTTGCTTCTAACATCGGATGGATTTGCTAAGTTGGGACATTTTTTTGAATTATGTCCTTTCTGACCACATGTCGCGCATTTATACTTCTTGACTATACATTCTCCTTGTGAAGGGAAGCGAGTTAATCTTGGCCTCCCTCTAAACATTTCCACATCTGGCGTTACTACCTTAATCGCTCTTACCTTTTCAGGGATATTGTGCCATTGCGATTCTGGAGGAACAGGATAAATAGTTTCTACATATGCCAACATCCAATAATCTGAACTGTAGTACTCAGAACAAAGGGAGTATACGTAAGCTCCAGTATGTTGCGGCCGATAAAGACCTGCTGCTGCTATAGCATGGATGCACGAAATCTTGTCAATGTCGAAAACCCTACACGTGCAACTCCTTGTTGTTAAATTGACACATGCATTGCAATCACCACCCATCACAGTGTATTCATTCTCATTCAGTTGGTATGGCGTCAATGAACCAGCTTCATCAAATCTTCTTCTGAGTATTTCTTCTCTCTTTGGTGTAATTGGTGTGGTCACTAAAAGTGATTCACGACGTCAAGTGAAGAACCATTGTCCCATTGTGAAGAGGACGAAATCGATCATTGCAGTTATGGGATACTTTCTTGCCTTCAGCATCATATTATTCAAAGTCTCGACTATGTTAGTGGTCATAACTTCATACCTGTTGCCTTTAAAGTGAGCTCTTGACCACTTTTCAAACTTGACATCCTTCTCGAGATACTGAGCCACCTTCGGGTATTTTGTACTCATGTCACTGAAATGTTTCCCAAACTCCTCCAAACAATATGCTTCAGCAGCATCCTTGAACACTCCAAGAGAAGCAGCACTCTTGAAATGGTTCTTAATATTTATCATAACATGATAATAACATGCCCCGTGCTGTGCCATAGGATAAACGTGACTCACCACGTAACTAATGCTCTGGTGCCTATCAGAAATAAAACATAGCTCTGAGCTGTCAGGTATTACCTCCTTCAGCTTCTGAAAAACCAAGTCCATGAATCATTGTTCTCAGTATCACCCAAACCCCATGCAATGGGATAACTGTGATACTCACTATCTTGTGTGGCGGCAACCATCAACATCCCCTTATATTTGCTTTTGATCCAAGCCCCATCTATGCCAATAACTTTTCTCATGTTCTTAAACCCCTGTATGGCTACTCCTAAAGCCATAAAAAAATACTTGAACTTATTCTCCGAATCAACTTCAATGTGCGTAACTGTACCCTTATTAACCTGTTTGAGCATGTAACAATACGAGGGGAGCATGGCAAAACTGTGTTCTGGCGTCCCAATGATCAAATTTTGAGCATATTGCCTTCCTTTCCATGCCTTCCAATAACTTACTTGAACATTCAGCTCCTGACTCATGAATCCCATGAGAACTTTTGGATTGGGGGGTTGCTTACAATCGATGAAGTGTCCTTTCATGCGAGCTCCAATTACACGACTGGATGCTTGTCTGTGATTGATCGATCTATTCATCAATGAGCAAGTGTGGATACCATTATATTGTCGAATCACAAAAAAATTCGAACCTGGCATTTTTGTAGCTCGCACCCGCCACAAGCAATTTGGTTCTTCTACACACACAACTTCCTTCAACGACTTGGTTGACTTCTTGACCTTCATTTCAAACTTTCCATTAATGGCGACGAGGTTTAACTTTGTATTTAATTCTTCCTTGCTATCAAAATGTTTACCCACCATTAAATCTGAACCATCATTTCTGCCGCTATCAGAACTTATCAGTGGAACAAATCTTGTATCTTCAGATTCAGCTAGTTGCCAACGCCTATCATCTTCTTTGGGTACACCATCATCTTCTTTACTCGAATCATCACCTCCTTCGGATACATCATCACCTGCATTATCTACACCATAATCTTCATTAGCTACTTCCTCAAGCACTGTCTCTTCTGGTGTTGGATTGGAACCGGTGATTGGAGTTGGATTGAAACCAGTGATCCTTTCATTGATTGGTGTACTAGTTGCACAAATCTGCAGCAGATGCTCATAATTACCAACTAATTCAGTTGGAACAAACCTTGCAACAAATGGGATTTCTTCATTGATCTGACACCCAAAGTAGTCATCATGGAAGCCTAGTGCATCACCACCATTACTGTGCATATCATCATCACCACGAACACATATTGCTTTTCCTTTATCGCATTTTTCTTTTATTATAACATGTAAAGTCATTCCTCGTTTTTCATTGTAAAAAAACATAAGATCTATGATATCTGAATCGTTGCAAATGAAAGTTGGTGAAGTAGTGTCACCAAATATGTCACCGACAGGTTTATGTGTTATCTCAATTGCATACATACTTTGGTCAATACTTGTTCTGTCGTAGATTGTCTCTTCCAATTCCAAAAACTTGATACTCCTATCAACCACAAAGCCCTTGTTCATACCAACTCCGAACCACCTCCAAAATCCGCCATCCACTTTTCCCACTTTCCATTATACTCCACGACAATGTAGATCTGATTCATATCTATCATAGATTTTGACATTATCAATTAACAAACAATATAAAGCATACAACTACAAATTTTACATCAATCAATACAAAAAAAAAATAAAAAAAAATAAATAATTATCATGTAGGAACATTCGTTAGTATTTCACACTATAAATATAAGGAGCACTCAATCAAAAGACCATAAATCAAAGGAACATAAATCATTATTAGCCAAAAATCTTATTTCTTCTTTGATGGAAAACTCAATCAATAGAACAGAAATCAAACCACAAAATTAGCCAAAGTTCACATTCTTCAACGGTAACCAACAGGGGCTAACTAGATACATATATCAACAATCAATAACAATGTCAACGGATTATTATATAGTGTGGTGTGTGAAGGACAAAGACAACTGAAGTTTGAATTTGAAAAGACATATAAACAACGTGGTTGCAATGACAAGCCTACCAAAGTTCTTCCAACATTGCTCCCAAAACATGAACCCATTACCACAATTTCTGATCAGTCCCCTACCAAATATTCTACATTTGAAGCAAGCTTTTATTATGCTAAAGAGGAGATTGAATGAATCGCAGTTAATTTTTTATTGTATAGCTCTTTGTAGCTGCTTTGACTCTGGGGATTTTGAAATAATTAGGATGATCTACTTTCTGGTTTCATTAGGCTCAATTGTGAATATTAAAGTCTGAACATTGTGTTTGGTTTTCCGTTCCTGTTTTATGCCTTGTATTTTGTCATTTTGTTTCTTGTTTTTTGGATTGTTGAACCTAAAAGCTGTTATCTGATTCATAGTTGAAAGTTAGCAATTCATTATCGTCGTCACAACTTTGGGAAAAATAAAATAAAATAAAATTAAAAAAAAAACCCACCACAACCTCATCGGTGACCACCTCCCATAATCAAACACAACAAATCTCAAAGATAAGTTTTGTGGAAAAATGTGACCAGAATTACCTACGAACTTGCTGGATCAATGCCGAAGAGAAACCTCGAACTCGTAATTGAAATGAGTTGTGACGCGTCACCGGCGACGGAGGTCGCGTGCCGGGCGGAAGGAGGCTGGGAGAAAGCTCGTTCTCTGGTGGTGGGGTTTGGGGTATGGCAGAGTGGAAATGGGAGCGAAGAACGGTCGTGGAAATGGGTTTTTGCTTCTTTATCTTTTCTCTGGTGGTGGGGTTCGGTTTCGGCTTTGGCAAACCTCTGAATATTTTGTTTGGTTTGGACGAAGAAGAAGAAGAAGAACGGGCGAAGAATTTGGTTTGGACGAAGAAGAAGAAGAACGGTCGAAGAAGAACCTCCGAAGATTTTGTTTGGTTTGGACTAAGAAGAGGAAGAAAAGAAGAAGAAGAATGTTCGAAGATTTGGGTGAAGAAGCAGTGAAAGAAGAACAATGACTCAGACCAAGAAGAACGGTCGAAGAAGAACCTCCGAAATTTTGTTTGGTTTGGACGAAGAAGAAGAAGAAGAAGAATGGTAGCTTTGGGCTAATAAGTAGAGACTCCTTGTTCAATGCCCAGAAGACTGAAGACCTCAGAAGAAGAACTCCTTCGAGAGAACGATGCCCAAGATTTTTTTTTTATTTTTAAGTTTTTTTTTAACCCTTATATTAATTTCTTTTCTTTTTACATTATTTTTTTTCAAGAAAAGTTATTTTGCTAATTAAATTTTTTTAAAGGTTATTTTACAAATTAAAAAAAGTTGAAAGGCTATTTTACTAAAGCACTCGTGGGTTAGAAAGAGAGCTGGGGGTTGTGTGTGTGTTGGGGGGGGGGGGGGGGGTGGTCTTAGAGGGAGAATGAGAAATGGGCCTTCGAGGGCTATTCAAATTTCAGTAAAAAGTAATAAATTTGAAAGATACTCATGGAAAGTACAGGTTTTCACGATGGTTTTGAAAAACTGTTGTAGTATCATCGTTTTACACGATGGTTTACCCAAACTATCGTATAATCTCTGCTTCAAACGACGGCCTTAAAAACCGACAGAAAGCATTGAATTTCACAATGATTTTCGAAAAAATATGTTATGTTTTGTGTTTTTGATTCATTTTAGACGACGGTTTTTAGAAAACCGTGGACATTTACACGTTTTTGATACTCAAGGAAGAGGCTTGTTGTTTAAGAAATGTGGACATTTACACGTTGAAGTGTCTACAGACACGGATTGGGTAGGAAGCGTGAATGATAGACAATCAACCTCAGGATATTACAAGTTTGTTGGAGGAAATCTTGTCACCTGGTGGAGTAAGAAACAAAATGTTGTTGCTAGAAGCAGTGTAGAGGTTGCATTCAGGTCACTTACTCACAGAGCCTGTGAAGTGATGTGGACAAAAAGACTTCTAGAAGACTTGAAGATTGCACCTTCTTCCCTGTAGGGTCTACTATGGCAATAAGGTAGCTATCTCAATTGCTCACAATCATGTTCTTCATGATAGAACCAAGTAGATTGAGGTGGACAAGCACTTTATCAAAGAAAAACTTGAAAAGCGGCTTGATTTGTATACCCTATTTTCCTACTATTGATCAAGATGCAAATATACTCATGAAGGGGTTACACAAAAAGCAATTTGACACTTTGATGGACAAGCTAGCTATGGAAGACATCTATAAGCTAGCTTGAGGGAGAGTGCTGGAAAGAAGAATATTTGGTGATTATTGTGCCGGAGTGTAGGAGAAGAATAAGCATGTAAAATAGGCCGAAAGAGATTTAGTCAACTTTTAGAAATTAGGAAAATTAGCGAGTGTATAGTTGTTAGTTTGCTAATTTGTCTTTATGTAATTCTATTTAAGAAATACCCTGTAAACTATTGTTGATTACGCCAATATACAACATTATTTTTCTCATCATATTAGCTTATAAAAAAATATACAATTAAACTAAGGCTTTAAGGCCTTCTCGGTACTTTCGGGAGCGAAGGTCTCCTTGGAGGTTTACGGCTTGGCAGGGGTAGGGTCCTTTAGCTTGACGGTTGCTAGAGTGTTGTCCACCTATGCATTGTTCGTCTCCGTTAGAGCTGGGGGCTCGATGTTCATCTGAGGGGTGGACCTGGAGGCTTTGGCTTCAGGAAGAAACTCCCTGTAAAGCTTTATTAATCTGTCCACGTCCCACTCAGTGTAATGCCCTTCCTTAAACTCCTTCAAGAGCTCGTAATGAGCCTTGAGGGTGGCGTTCTCATACTCGCTCACCATGCAAGCCGCCAGCTTTTCAATATCCGCTTCTTTCTATTGGAGTGGCCTTAAGATCGTCGTTTTCAGTCGTCATCTTTAAAACCTTTTCCTCCATCAATTTCAAGTAATGTGAGCTAGACTTTACAAACTTGTCGAGCTCAATCACCTCATCGGCCATTCTTTCAAACATATCCTTGACAACCCCAAATTCCTTTTCGATCTCAAGAAGATTCTTCGCCCACTTTTGTTCGCAGCCTTGAGCTCTTAGATCTTCTTCCTCCTCTCCTTGGAGGCTTTGTCCGTGTGAACGGAGAGTGAAAAGATCCTAGAAAAGAACTGTAAAAACAAAAAGTTAAAAAAATAAAAAAATACGATCGACAATGGGACACTGGGAGTACCTTTAACCTATCCCAAAAGTTACTCGGCGACACTAATCGTCAGCGCTTGATCCTCTATAAAGCTCACTCCAGGAAAGAGGATCACCCTGGCCTCCTCCTCCGCCACTCGTAGCTTGCCTTCCGCCTCTCGCTGCTGACCGCTCAGGTTCGCAGCAGCTTTGCCATTATCCTTTTTCTTCTCAACCTTTTCAGGCCTTGGTTCCACCCTTTCCTTCTTGGCTGGGGGCTGCTCGAGCAGGGCAGAGGGCTCAGGAGAATATTCGATTGTAGAAAAGGGTTGGGGAGCGAGAGGTCACAGCAGCAGCTACTTTGGCGACCTCTCTCTCTCGGCTTGCTTCTTTACCATAAGTTCTTTTAGGGAAGGAGATTGACCTTCATCATGTCAAGAGCTAGATCTACGACCAATGCTTTATTGTTTATTAAGGGTTTGATAAGTAGTGGAGTGCTGAAAAGTCTCCTTAACACTCTTCTGATCACAAATGGCCAATCAACCTAGGAGGGAACTCATTTAGCTATACCTGTGGGATTTCGACGAACTCCCTCCAAAGGCTCAATCTCATGAGTCCATGAGGAACGTTGATATCATCCAACTCACGATCTGGCACAATGAGCAGACGTTCTAGCTTCCCCTCAAACAAAACACCTTTGAGTGGAGACTTCTTGAATTCCTTGCCTGCAATACAAAATAAAACAATAGTTAGAGTCTGGATTAAATTATTGTTCGATGTGATGTTCATCACTCTTTCTTCGACACTTATGAAGGACCAAGGGACTTCTCGTTTATAAGCATGAAGAAGTATCGGTCCTGCTAGTATCGATTGGAATTTTTCATCTCTCCGACGACCTGCTTCTTCCGCCTAGGGTACATTAAATATCGATCGAAGTCGTGATTGTTCTCCCTAGGATAGTAGAGCACGAGGAAGTCTTCGACCGTTAGCTCGATGCCTGCCTCATTGCCATCATAATTAACCCAAGGAATACTCGCATTCCATTGGACTTCAGTTGAGGGATAGCCAGCTAGTAGTGGTTCATACATTGGATGAGGAATGGAGGGATCGGCAGTTGGAGTCCGCATTCGAAGTATACAAAGTACATTCAGATCCACCCTTCAGAAACTGTATATACTCATTTGTTGGGGAATAGAAGGCATAGTGGTACTTCATTAGGGAAACCATATCGTCCCCTGATAACCGCCAAGTCATCCTTTATCAGCGTGGATGGAGGGTTCACCGTTCGCAGGAACGATTCGGTACTAATATGGCAAGGAGGTCTAGACAATCGAGCAATGGGCAGGATAGAGAGCACATCATTGCCCGACACCGTAGCTGGACGATTCCTCTCAATCACTTTATTGCTCATCCTAGTACCCTTATGGCTTTGTTCCCACTTGTGCTCATCCCTCGAACAACAAAGGATGGACGAGAACTCGTTGTCCTCCGCCTCGCTATCGTCCGAGTCGGAGCTCATGGAGATATTGACCAACTCTCCCTCTAAAGGTCATTTGCCCTCGTACTTGTCCATTTTGAATATCCATAAACCAATTTGCAAGAGAACGATGAAGACTTTAAGATCAAAGCCTAAGATTCTCAAATCACCTTGAATCCCAGATGAACGCCAACCTAGAAATTCAAGACAAACTCAAAGAAAAATCAAGAAAACCCAAAAAAATAAAACGACTACAAATTCCCAAATCGATTCAAATACTTGGGGAAAGCACTCAAAACTAATCTCTAACTACTCAGAAATGATCATAAAACAAGATTTTTCTAGTAAAATGCAAACAAAGAGAGAGGGGGGGATAATCTTGCTTGGGAATTTTCAAAGACTCTAAAGACTCTCGAAGATCTTAAGGGCGATATCTAACTCTAATGGAAAAAATAGGAGAAATGAAGGGGAGATGAAGAGTTATACAACTTCGAAGAAGATCAAACGGTTATGATGCTGTGATCATGCCTGATCAAATTGGATGAATCACGAGATGATTTAGATTCCCACTCAGTAAAATCATTTCATGTCTTTTCAAATTTTGAATCAAGTAACCATTGTTTTGAATTCACCAATCAACGCTTGCCATGTGTAAAGTAGATTCCCTTCTCTGTCAGGCTTGACTACTGGGATTGATTAGTCTCATTGGTTACCAAACTTGTAATAACGACTGATCTCGTCAATCCCATCAGTAGGCACTAAGCCATGAACAACGAATGAATAACACTCTATCGAGAATCATTGCTTGATAGAGTGAGGGGCTAACTATTGGGGTCAGACTTCGTCTCTCCATTATGTAATGCCCAGGTCACTATAACCAATGAACCAACGAGTGGTGGGCAGTGAACCATAGTCCATTACGTATTCATCATGCATTTAGAAGTCAGACTTCGGCCCAGCCCAACATTTATGCTCTAGACTGACGAACATCGAACCGTGATTCATTGATCACTCAATATGGGTCTCACTGACCTCCTAAAACCATAAAATTATTGCCCGTTGCAAATGATGTTTGGTTCATCTTGGTAGCATGACGAATAGTGAATGATGACTTGATCACTCGATGTGTGCCCAATTGCTGCCAATTGCAAATGATGTTTGGCTCATCATTTGATGCTCACCTCGAGCGAACGATGAATGATGAACGATGGAAGATCGACTTCCATAACCGCTAAACCCACGATCAATCGCGGCCCACGTTCTTACACACGTCCGGAAATATCAGAGTAGTGAGGAACCACCCATTACTATCCTGAAAATTCAGACCTATCATTTTTCTTCAATAAATAAAGGAAGACCCCTCACATTTGAGTATCTTCTTGTTCCCTTTTTCTATACAAAAACTCTATCAAATTTTCCACAAAAATTGTAGCCTTGTACTCAAAATTTATACATAGTGAAAAACTCCAGACACAGAGGGTGTAGCATGACATTCTGACAAACCTCTCTAAATTTTAGTGTTGTTGTATTTTACTGCTTTCTTATCATTTACGTTTTCCGTTATGATTATATCATGAATCTCATATGCGATGTCCAAGGACTCTAATAATTTCTATTTGTTGATTTTCATTTAACCTAACTCGAATTGGAATTTGATCGTAGATCCCAGCATCTACATGGACAACATCTCAAAGCTACCTTAATAATCAACCCCAACCACAACCTACAAACCAACTACTTGAACCTATTAGGGCTTCTCTTTCTGACACTGTCATGCCGATGACATGTTACATATGTTGCATATAGTAGTAGTTTCACTATCCGTGTCTGAAGAACAAAATGTCTTGGCTTTAAACAAAAAGCCTTCTTTTGTTGAGGCCCTAAACTCCAAGTAGTTCTTCATTATGAATTTATCCTAGTTTCCAAAGCCTATGCTAGAAGGTAAATACACCCTCTGTCCACAACTTTGAAAAAATTGATCAGGGTATTAGTAGTAAAATTCTGCCTCACAAGATAATTGGAGTCGGATCCTCACTTGGCAAGAACACTCATGTAAAATTATAAATTCGAATGTAGAAGTCCCTACAAATTACTATAGCTAGAACATAATATGTATTTATCACTTTTTGCCTATGACGAAAGTTCATCACTATAAGCTGGTACAAACATACATCGTCATGTACATGTATACAAGCAATAATTAGTTGGCTCAATTCTTATATGTATATTGAGCTTTATAATCATATATATATATATATATATATATATTCTAATAATCATTTATACCAAGTTTAACAAAACCTAATCAAGTAATTAGCCCCTTGGCAAGTAAAAGTACTAGTGGGATCATCATAGGCGTAACTGTAAGACGTTGGGCAAGCATCCTTGAAAGCTCTTGAATAGTTTGTTGGCGTGCATGTTTGAGGACTCCCATATTCTCCAGTGCAACAATATTGTGGTTGATTGAAAGCCATGCATGCACTCTTGCATCCGACAATACGTCCGCTCTTAGTCCTCACCTGCAGTGGCGGAATCAAAAATTTATTTATTTGATTTTTTTTTTTTAGTGAATTGCACAATTAAAATCGGTTTAGTTTCTTTCTTTTTTTTTTTTTTTTAGTGGGAGTATGCCTCAAATTTTTTAAAAACGGAATATAAAAGATGAAATTTAAAAATCCACCCGTACTCACTTGTAGCTGATTAGGGCACATCCGGTTTAAGTCTGAAACACACTGGACCGTCTTACAAGAGTAGGATCCTGACCCAAAACCGCCTAAAGGAGTTATGGAAACAGGCATGTTGTAGCCATCAACAAGGCTGACATCATAGAAATCCATGGGACTGTCTAGGGTAAACTCAGCTAGAGTGGCGGGTGGGGCTCCGCCCGCCCCAGCACATTTCATGACGCCTCCACAATCACCTGTGACACACGTTCCCTTCCCTGAGTTGTCGAAGGAACACCACCGACGACCCCAGAACCTTCCTGACCACCCTCTGGGAGAAGAGATGTTAACAGATTCACCGGGCCTCAGTTGAATCCCCCCACCCATTAATTGTGGTTTCCCGGCTCCGGGTTGGATCCCGGGCCATATTGTGTTCCTGCATCCATTCTCCAATGTAAAAACAGCAGCATTGGAATAACCTATCATCAAATCACCATCAAAAAAATTCAAATTAATGGAAAAAAAAAACTAGTAATAATTAGAACAATAAAACAGCTACTCATGAAAGATCAAGAAGAATTAAAAGTTCTTGGTATATACCTAAGAAAGAGAGTACCAAGAGGTAACAATACCACAAAGCCATGAAAGAATTAGAGAGGTAGAGTGTGTTTTAGGTGACGTGCTTTGATTGAAGGCTTTTATAAATAGCGCAATGTATCACTAGACGTGCATATATATATATATATACATATATATATATATATATATATAAGATTTTTCAAACCAACACAGGCTTTGCGCCTCTCAACAGAAAGAGAGAAAAGAATTAGAACACACAAAGCTTTTTAGGGAGTGTTTGTTAGAGGTTATAACATGAAGTTATTGAAGGCAAGAATTAAGGGTTGGTGGGTTTTTTTCCTTGTGACAAGTGTTTTGTGTATATTTTAGTAAAAGAAAAAGTAACAATTTACCAGCTTTTGGTTTCAGTCTAGAGTGCCTAAAAAGCCGGAATTTTCTAGTATTGACCAAGACATGGCCTTGTCCTTGCTAGAACTAATTTACACAAAAATAGGGAGAAAGAGCAAAATAACATTTTTAAAAAGAATAATAGCAAATTATATAATAAAATTAAAATAGCAATCAAATCTATGACCATATTATATGAAATAAAACTTTTTATCCTTCCTCCTCTCACTTTATCTCTCTCACTCCTCTCTCTAGTGTGATCAAACTATGCAGATAAATTTGTTATTAAAAATTACCGAAAATATGTTATTTTCTAGGAAATCCAAGGATTTTCCGGAAAATCTTGGATTTTCTCAAATATACATACTCTAATTTATTATCTTTTAAAAAACATGTTATCAATTTCAAAAGTACATATGAAATATGCTATTTGTTACAATATCCCACCAAAATATGGGAAAATTTATTTTCTACCTGAAAAAAAAAAACAAAAGAAAACAAAAAGCATATCATAAGTTTTTTCTTAATGCGGAATTGACATATACCTCACCGGGAGATGGTATTTTTCTTACAGATTTTTGGCAATAGATGGTCAATTTTGGCTATAGAGGGGAGTTGACACACTTATACATATATATATATATATATATATATATACACACACGCACACATAAGCATACACTACATATGTGCATGAATTATATATAAATACATACACACGCATATTTGTCTTTACTCTTAGCCCCAATCAGTATATAAATGATCTATGTGATTAATTTTTTTAATCTAAAGTGTAGAGTTGACATACTTATTTTCCTCTCATACACCAAATAATGTATTCACTATTCGTTGACAATATATATGTACATATATAACATACCCTTTTTTTCACTCAAAAGGCGGCCGACATGTTGTTGCATATATATTTTCCAAGCATCTCAGAAATAAAATGTGTGCATTTAATACAATTCACATGTTTTATAAGTGCAATATGATTTTTTTTTTCTTTTTAAATATCCTAACACAAAATTCTCTATGATTTCCTAACTTTAAGAAGAAATCATCTTACTCTCCTGATCTCCATGATCCCCACCACCCCTAGGCTTCCAATCAAAGCATTGGTATGTTTATCAAGCTGTATCTTTCTCCTTTTTTCCCCCCCTCTATTATTTGAATTGTCACGCTCCTCCAGGCTCTTTTTGTCATTGGAGGGAACCCAAACCTATCGGGAACGAACACGTTGGGATTGTCCAACTGCTCCCGGTCCCTTATATAGAGTTTTTAGAATTTTGATACCTCCTTATTATTTGATCCGTATTCATTATTTAAATTGAGGGATTAATTTTTTAAATAGAAGTTGGAGGTGGCCAACGAGCGAGATGGACAATGGGCACGGGGGGAGGCAGAGAGCGGTGGATAGGGTTTTGGTTTTGGCAAGGGGGGATCAGAGAAAGACAAGAGGTAGTATTAGGTGCCTGTTAGGGTTATCATGGTTGGAAAGATGTTTTGCTTCATGGTTGATTGTAAATTCTCATGAGTTTTTTATACAAGCTAATAATAATTTGCATATTTAAAAAAAAATGATGTGTGGCTCCACTAGGGCAGGCAATTTCGGGCACGACACAGTGACACGACACGAGAACGACATGTAATAAATGGGTTTAGACCACACGTTTAATAATTGGGTCGAAATTGGGTCGACACGTTTAACACGAAAATAAACGGGCCGGAAACGGGTTAACACGATTAACACGTTTAACACGTTTATGTTAGAATTTTCAAACTATTCTAAAGCTCTTTTATAACAAGTATACTCGTAGGGCCGGCAATTTCGGGCATGACACGGTGATACGACACGAGAACGACACGTAATAAATGGGTGTAGACCGCACGTTTAATAATTGGGTCGAAATTGGGTCGACACATTTAACACGAAAATAAACGGGCCGGAAACGGGCTGGCCCGAACATGGCCGCGAACACAAATTGCCAGGCCTAGGCTCCACTCGAGCCTAGTACTACCTACACCGGAGGGCATGGCCCGGCATGTGGGCCATGCTTGTAGGACCTGCGTGCCATGTGTCTTGCAGTACTTGGCTCGGATCCGAAGGACAATGCTCTATTTGCGCATAGTTGATCTCATGCGTGTCTTTGTATGTGGGCCCGTTAATGTTGATTAAAAAAAAAAAAGAGGACACATGTTAATTAAAAGAAACTAAATGAATATTTGAGTGCATCATAAAAAATAAAGAACATAGAGATTCATACAGGTCCGGCCTTCAATGTGAAGACTACATCCTCTTTGGAGCTGGAAGAGTTCTTTCACTATATATAAAGACAAATTATAGAGAGGGTTTAATTCGTTAGAAAGTGATTGGGAGGTCCTAATAGGCATTTAACCCTATTTATAACCATTTAAGAGAAAATTCTTGTACATTTATGCTTGTACATTTAATTCATTCCTAATAGATCTTGTAGTTGGTTATGGTTTTTCATAGTAATGAAACACATTAGATTTTACAATATTCACCATAACACAAGATCTCACATGTTTGTTTGCATAAAATAATCGATAAGAATATTTAATTACCTATCGGCAATTCAACAATCTACGAGCTCCTTCAGTCTTTCACACAATGAACGATCCTTATATGGAAACTCCAAGACTTCTCAACCCTTAACCTTTCATACTATTCTCTTCTCCTTAGCATATGGGGTGTATAGGAACAATATATTTTTAGCTGTAACATTTTTCTCCTTCAAATCTTTAATGGTTGTAGACTCCTATTCTCTAAAGGGGAGAGACCAAAAATTCTAGATAGAGGCCAAAAATAATCGGACCTAGTAGACACCTGAAGGGTTTTTATGTGACACTAGGTCTAAAAGTGGCAAGAATGTAAAATTACATCATCCCCACCCCCCTCCCCCCCCCCCCCCCCCCCCACATTGGAAAACACTCCGTGCGAGCACTCCTTAGGGCAGGGAGTGCGCACATGCCACGTGGCACATGGGTGTTGTTGATTAGGAAATTGGATTAACATCACGGAAAAGATTTTAAAATGTTTTCCATAATACTAGATCTCACATATTTGTTGCATAAATAATTAGGTAGAATAATTAACTATCTATCGGCAATTCAATATTCCACGGGGTCCTTCGGTATTTCACACAATAAAAAATCCTAGGATGGCGGTGGAAAACCCTTAGCCTTCCTTCCTATTCTTCTCTTTTTAGAATGAGAGGTTTGTGGGCACCAATCAATTCTCAACCATATAAGTTTTCTCCTTCCAATGCTTAATGGCTATGGTGTACTTATCTCTAAAGGTCATACTAGGAATCTTAGATGTAGGCCAAAAAGAATTTGACTTACGAGACATCTATAAGGATCTATTTATATCACGAAGTATAGGTGTAGCACTCATCTGTCCTTATAAGAAAATGGTAAGATGTGCGATCTCACGTCACTTGAAAATTAATATATCTTATTGTTCTTAAGAATAAAGATCACCCTCTAATGGTATGAGGTTTTTTGGGGTAAAACTCAAGAGCAAAACCATACGGGATAAGACCAAAGCGGATAATATCATACATAAACATGAGTGTTAAACTAAGTTTGCAAGGATGTAAAATTACATTCTTTCCCTTACCAGTGGAAAACGCCCACTCCCTGTCACGATAGTGGGTGGCGTGCATGTTCCAATCCTAGGAGGTGCGTGTGTGCTACAAGTGGGATAGACGTTAAAAATTTAATAGAAAATGTCACGTTAATCACACATGATTTAGCATGTAAGTGTAATTGACCAAAAAAAAATTACATGATTCAACTTACATTTGTCATACACATGATCTATTTCATTTAATTTTCAATATTTGTTAGTAAAAAGGACAAAATTTCACCATTGAAAGAGTTTAGGGACCGTTTAGCCACAAAATAAAATTAGGGATCAAATATTAATTCTTACAAAGATTAGAGACAAAACGAACAATTTAACCTTTTGTTTAAAAAGTTTGGAAAACAAGAAATTTTTTTTTTACAATTAAAAAAATGATAGCAATTTAGAAACAATAAAACAAGAACAACGTCACTAAACATGTTTCGAATAATTAACATTTTTGTTTTAATTCAAGGAAAATTTTTTAGTAGGAACTGTTTTTTCACCTTACTAGTAGGTACATATCTATGACTGCAAGTAGTTATACGATTCGCATTTCAAGGTTTAAAGTGCACACACACATATTGTTAAAAACTTAATATGACAGGTAAAACAACAGCACATACGAATATGGTAAAAATATAGTTTATCTCATAAGTTTTGCACAAAATACATAAAAAAGCATAGTTTGTGCAACTAGTTTAACAAAATAGCATATTTTGAAAAACATGAAAAATAATAGCATGGTTTGAGTGAAATTTTTAGAAAAGACCATATCTACTACTGGCAAACCAACTTTACTTCTTTGGGGGACATGAACGAATTCTTCGTCATGTTTGTCGCTTGTCGTTGTAGCGCTCGTCGCCGTCGCATTCGTATCTGTCCCTGGGAAGCTTACTCGCTCATCTTCAGCGCATTCGTCGCTTATCGTAGCTGCATAAGTCACATTCTTCGCTTGTCGGTCTTCCTCTTCTCCGATGACCACGACCACAACCGCTACGGGATCGCGACGGTGGTGTTATTCGCTGAGGTCTATTGATGTTTCTCTGGTGGGTAGCAACGATAGGCTGACTGAATTGACGGGTAAATACAAGGATTTACTTGGTAAATCATGCCCAACAAATATTTATTTTACTTGACAATAAATGAATTTACCATACAATTTTGAATCTAAAAAAATTGGGGCTAATTTTTTTTAGATAAGTGGGAATTTTTTTAATTTTTAAAATATTGTAAATCAGTTGAAAATAATAGAAAAAGCTACTGATCAAAATTTTTTTAATTGATTTTTTTTTTCTATTTTTAACTTATTAACTTTTAAATATGTATTACTTAGAAAATTTATCGATTTACCTTGGTAAATATGTATAATTTTGTAAATAAATTTATTTACACCTAATAAGTCATGTGTTTATCACATGTATTTATAAATATGTAAGGTTTATCAAGTAAATATTTTCGTAAATCTTTATATTTATATGATAAATATTTGTTTTTTCTGTTGATAATACGTAAATCTTTGTATTTACATGCGCAAATCATGTATTTGCCGTTAATACTATCAATTAGTTGTTAAAAAAAAATAGTTTTTCTAAATTTTAATTTTTCTTAATATTAATTGTCTGCATTTAAAAAAAATTTTTTGTCTAAAATTTCATAATTACTTTATTTAATTTTAAGTCAACCCCTGATAATTAAAAATTCTAAAACTATCCCAAATGCATAATCCCCAGCTGTTGAAAAAGAGACCATCATCGGAGAAGACGATGAGCTCGATGTCGGAGAAGCAACCGCGGGGATGAACTCGATTACCGCCGCCTTTCTCGCAGAGGCGAGGCTGATTGTGATGTTCGTCATCGTCGACGTCGTCCTCGCGACAGCATGGCTGATAGGAGAGAGAGACGAGATAGAAGAGATGAAGAGGGAGATCTCGACATTTTTTGCGATCTCCTGGGTACCCGCGATTTCCTACGTCGAAGATCTCGTCGGCACTAGCGATCTCCTGGGTACCAATCGTTTGATCTCCTGGAGTTCCGCTAGGTTGGCTGGTCACGATGGCGACCGGGCTTCAATGGGCGACTTGGTGAGTTTGGGGGAGAGGAGAAAAGGGTGTTTCTGGAATTTCAGGAGCAAACATTTAAATTATTATTTTACTAGACAAAAAAAATACCTGCTATAATTATCATTTTTGGATAGGAAAATCGTATTAACTAACATATTTAATAGGTATTTTTTAAATTTATATCATAGTTTTTAAAAGATAATAAATTATAATATATTTTTTGGTAAATTCATGTATTTTCTTAAATTTTTTAAAAAATAACGGATTAATAATTAATTTTTAATAACAAATTTATGTGTATAGCTTTATTTATGATTGAAAGAAAAAAAGAGAGAAAGAAAGAGGAGGGGTTCTTTAAATATTATATAGTTATAAATTTAATTATGTTATTTATTAATATATTTAAAATTTTATATATTAATTTACTATTATTCTTTTTAAGAATGATATTTTGCTCTCTCTCTTGGAGATTTGAATATGATATTTTGCTCTCTCTCTCATTTTAAAATTTTAAATTAAAAAAAAAAACTGTTTACCCTTGATTTCTTTAAACATAAGATAAATGATAATACCATTAAAATGACAAAACAAATGAGAAAACGAAGTGTTGTTAAAAGGACAACAAATTAAAGGACAATAGCCTGAAAAAGGACATAAAATGGTATAAACGACAACAATTTGAAAAAAAAAAAAATGTAAGCATAATTTTCTTTCCCTAAGTAGTCAAAATCAGGGGTGACAATACGGATCGTGACACGATGACACGACTCAAAAATGATGTGATTTTTGTGGGTTCGAGTTGGGAAAAATAAGGGGTGGGTCGATTTCGGGTCGGGAAAGAAAAAAAATCGACATAACTTTAACACGATACGAACTCGATACGCGACACGAATTGTCACATGTTAGTCAAAATATTTAGGTCTAAGACGTCCGGCCAACTACTCTGCCTATGGTCAACTATGTTACAGCCTGGCGGCGAACTTCTACTTTACTCATTTTAAACTTCACCTCTACCTTACACATTATAACTCTTTTCTTTTTTCCTCTCTCTCTCTCTCTCTCTCCTGTCTCAGCACTCACCGGTAGCTCTGCCTCCTCCATACTCTCTTCTCAGCTAAATCAGGTAAGAATTATGTATTTATATATATGTAAATATGCCTTTTGGTCCATAAAAGTTGTTTGAACTTAGCACCTGTTAGTTAATTTGCTTTCAGAAGCTGAAGCTGTTTTAGAAAAATTCATATTTCTTTTGTTTCCTTTTTATTTATTTATTTATTTATTTTTTACCTGTTTTGTTCAGTTTATAAGCTTAGAGTAGGAGAAAATATCTGTTATACCTTGTGTTTATTTCTTAAAAAAAAAAAAAAAAAGGGAGCGTGCACACCCCCAAATCAGTTTGATTGGAGTTATAACAGTAATTCTGCTAGCATTTAATTTGAAATATCATTCTAAGAGAAGATTGTGAAGATTGGAGAGAAGAAAAGAAATTTAAGGCTTCTAAGGATTGGGTTTCTATCTTAAAAGGTCAACCGATTAAGTAAAGTGACACAATACCCTAATATGTTTGTGATTATTGTTATAATTTAACGATGAGAGACTTTGGTTTCTTTTTATCTGTAACATGCCCCACAATACCCTTATATGTTTGTGATTATTATTATAATTTTACGATGAGAGACTTTGGTTTCTTTTTATCTATAACACGCCCCTGCAATATGGTGCTCTCTCAGGAGTAGCCTGAAGTGAAATTTAAGACCTTTAAGGGATTGAGTTTCCATCTTAAAAGGTCAACTTGTTAGGTGAAACGGTCAAACATCCTTTCATGTGTGTGATTGTTATAATTTAACGATGTGGGGCTTGAGTTTCTTTTTACCCTTAACAAAGATTAACTAATATATGCAGTCTTTAATTGATGTCAGATCATTGAAGATTTAGCAAATCAAGTGTATAAGCTTTCAAAGATATTTGAATCAGATGGCGGAGACTGCGGTGGGTTTAGTCATAAACAAGTTGATCCCGTTGCTAACTGAAGAAGCATACTTGCTGAAGGGCATCCACAAAGAAGTTGAGGAAATAAAATGTGATCTAGACTACATTCTGGCTTTCCTCAGTGATGCAGATATAAGAGCGGAAACTGAGCGAAGGACGACCAGCAGCCATGGAGTTAAGCTTTGGGTGCAGAAGCTTAGGAACGCGGCATTTGAGCTCGAATTTGTTATTGATGAACACACGCATCTCATGGCGCTACAACAACGTCGTCACAAGCATAGATTCATTGGCGTTCTCCATAGAAATGCTTGCTTGATCATAAAACTAAAGCCACACCACGACATAGCGACAAAAATACAAGATATCAAAAGAAAGGTTCGGGATATTAATGAGAAAAGTGCGATCTATGGTTTTAATTCCGTATCACAAGGAAGTATAGATACACCTTCGAGCAATGGATGGAGTGATCCTCGAAAGGATTCTTATTTTCTCAAGGAAACTGAAGTAGTGGGTGTAGAATCTGCTAGAGATGAGTTGATAGAAAGGTTAGAAGGTGAATCTTGCCACCACGGTGTGATTTCGGTGGTAGGGATGGGGGGAGTCGGGAAGACCACTTTGGTTCATCAAGTTTACGAACATGTGAAAGGACGCTTTGATTGTCATGCTTGGATTGAAGTGTCTCAATCATACAATAAGGTAGAGCTACTCCGGAGCTTAATAAACAAAATCTGCCAGGAAAGAGGAGAGTTTGCTCCCGAGGGAATTGATGCAATGGATGAGCGCACGGTGACAACAGAATTAAGAGATCACTTGCAAGGAAAAAGGTATGTCGTCGTTTTCGATGATGTTTGGAACATAAACTTTTGGGCCGATATAAAAAATGCTTTGCCTGAGAGTGAAATCTGTGGAAGGATAGTTATCACAACAAGAGATGTGGAAGTTGCAAATTTTTGTAAAACGACATCGTCATTTGTTCATATTCATCATCTAAAGCCCTTGTCCCCAGAGAAAGCTTGGGAACTCTTTTGCAACAAGGCTTTTCACTCAGAATCTGAGACCGATTGTCCGACCTACTTAAAAGAGTTGTCTTGGAAGATTGTCGAGAGATGTGACGGATTACCTCTTGCAATTGTGGTCATAGCTGGTCTTCTGTCGACGAAAAACAAGAATGTTGAACAGTGGAAAAAGTTGCATGATAGTCTTAGTTCAGAGTTGGATAGTAACGAACATTTGACGAGTATTACAAGAATTCTATCTCTCAGCTACAATGATCTGTCTTACTACCTAAAGTCTTGCTTCTTATATTTTGGTATTTTCCCGGAAGACAAGTCTGTCAAACCTGGAAGATTAACTCGACAGTGGATCGCTGAAGGTTTCGTGAGACCGAAGAAGGATAAATCGTTAGAAGTAGTTGCAGACGAGTACTTGGTTGAGCTAATCAATAGAAATTTGGTTCAAGTGCCAAAGACAAAACTTGGTGGAAAAGCCAAAAGTTGTCGCGTGCATGATCTGTTACGAGGGATCATCCTCAAAAAGATAGAAGATTTAAGCTTTTGTCAAGTTTTATCACAAAGTTACTTATCTTTGAAAACGACAACTCAACGCTTATCAATAACCCACGGCTCCTGCAATTTTCTTCGGAGGAATCCAAAAACTTCCCATGTGCGTTCTATTTTTACTTTTCATGATGACAAAATCCCCAATCCCATTGTAAGTGCAATCGTCACAAATTCCAAGCTTCTAAAAGTACTTGATTTCGAAGATGCTCCTTGTCTAGATCATCTACCCAGAGATATTGGAAATTTATTTCACTTGAGGTATTTAAGTGTGCGACGCTCAAGAGTACGGTTGCTCCCGAAGTCCATTGGGAAATTGCAAAATTTAGAGACTTTAGATCTAAAGCAATCGCAAGTTTCTGAGCTACCGGTTGAGATCAACAGGCTTCGTAAGTTGCGACATCTTTTTGCGTACCACATTGAATTCAAGACAGACTCTCCTGGCAGGGTACAAAGAGGAGTAAAAATAGGGAAGGGAATTGGGTTTTTAAAAGCCTTGCAGAAGTTATACTTTATTGAGGCTAACACTGAGGGATTCGACTTATTTAAAGAGCTGTGCAAGTTGACTGAGCTGAGAAAGCTTGGCATCAAGCGGTTGAGAAGTGAAGACTGTACGGCCCTATGCGACTGTATTCAGAAAATGGAGCACCTCGAGTCGCTTAGCGTAGCTTCAACTAGTGAAGATGGAACAATCAATATGGTGATACGAACCACGCCAATATGCTGACGAAACCCGTTATCAATAAAAGAGACACCAAGACCGTTTCTACTTCAGATTTGGATGGAAATCACCGCGACCCGTTGCTTATATCGAAGCAAGAACCTTGGTATATTGAAGACGCCACAATCAAGGATGGAGGACTTGATTGATAAGTCGGTTTTGAACTCCACGGAAGATTCCGATAAGCTCGAATAGTTCGTCAAAGAACCAAAGAAAGAATTCACCTTTTCAGAAAAATGATTATCATCCCTTTCATTAAACATGAAAATGCCTATTTATAGGCCAATTACAATCAGAAATTCCAAAGGAAATTCGTCCAAAAATCAGAGGGAAATTATCTAGAACTAGAAAAGGGAAAGTTGACAAATTCAAATGTAGTAACTAACCCTAATTCACCCTAAAATAAAAACCAACTAAAAAGGAATGTTTTAATGGCTGATTATCAGCCAATTAAATGCCCAAAACTTAAAGGGAAAGAGCAATAAATTCGTTTCGGACAACTTGCACAAACGGATCAGCCACATGTGCCAACAATGGGAAAGTTTCTGAAATTCTTCATTAGCCTAGATCATGCCAAATTCGTGGACTCTTCTAGAGTCTGGATCAAATTGATGAACCTTTGAGGTTAACGTGGGCCTTGGTCAATGGGCTTGCACAAATTGACTTGATTCCAAATTTCATAAATCAGCCCATTTAATGTTTCCTTGAATTTCTTAGCACGAGCTCTTGTAATTGGACCAACAGGAACTTGAATTGGGTCAGCCACCTTCCATGCATTTGAGCTCTCCATGTCTCCATCATTCCCCTCCTCTTGAAATGGATTTGTCCTCAAATCATCTCCTGCATCAAAGGGACTTAAATCAGAAACATTGAAGGTAGCACTTACATTATACTCACCTGGCAGATCCAATTTATAAGCATTGTCATTGATTCTTTCAACAACTTGAAATGGACCATCTCCTCGTGGTAGCAACTTTGACTTCCTTTGTTCCGGAAAACGCTCCTTTCTAAAGTGCAACCATACCCAATCTCCTGGTTCGAAAATTAGCTTGTGTCGCCCCTTATTGGCTTGCTTTGCATATTGTTCCATTCTTCGCTCAATGTTGAGTCTTGCTTTCTCATGAATTTGCTTAACAAAATCAGCCTTCCTTTTGCCATCTAAATTAACGCGCTCAGAAACAGGTAATGGTGATAAGTCCAATGGAGACAAAGGATTAAAACCATAAACAATCTCAAAAGGTGAATACTTAGTAGCAGAATGGACAGAACGATTATATGCAAACTCAACATGCGGTAAACAGTCTTCCCATGTCTTAATGTTCTTCCTAATGATCGCCCTTAACAAAGTTGACAAAGTCCTATTTACTACCTCAGTTTGACCATCAGTTTGTGGGTGACAAGTAGTAGAAAACAACAATTTTGTACCTAACTTAGTCCACAAAGTCTTCCAAAAGTAGCTCAAAAACTTAGTATCTCTATCCGAAACAATTGTTCTAGGCATTCCATGTATCCTCACAATCTCCCGAAAGAACAAGTCGGCAACATGCGAAGCATCATCAGTTTTATGACAAGGAATAAAATGTGTCATCTTAGAAAATCGATCTACAACCACAAACACACTATCCTTCCCTCGTTTGGTCCTAGGTAAACCTAACACAAAGTCCATTGAAATATCAGTCCAAGGCTCACTAGGAATTGGTAAAGGTGTGTACAAACCATGGGGTTGTGCTCTAGATTTAGCTTGCTTACACGTGACATATCTACCGCAAATCCTTTCAACATCTCTTTTCATATGTGGCCAAAAGAAGTGTTCCTGCAAAACAGCTAAAGTTTTAGCAATCCCAAAATGCCCCATCAATCCACCACCATGGGATTCCCTCACTAACATATCTCTCAAAGAACAATTAGGCACACAAAGCTTATTCTCCCGAAACAAAAATCCATCATGCCTAAAAAATTTTCCCACTGCGTTTTTCTCACAAGCTTGATATTCCTTACTAAAATCTTGGTCCAAAGGGTATAAATCCTTAATATGCTCAAAACCAAGTAGTTTAGCATCAAGAATAGAAAGTAATGCGTACCTGCGAGAAAGTGCATCCGCAACCACATTTTCCTTACCTTGCTTGTATCGAATGACGTAGGGAAATGTCTCGATGAATTCAACCCAGCGGGCATGCCTTTTGTTCAACTTTTGTTGCCCCTTCAAATGTTTCAATGACTCGTGATCAGTGTGAATCACGAATTCCTTGGGCCATAAGTAATGCTGCCAAGTCTTCAATGCTCGAACCAACGCGTACAACTCCTTGTCATAAGTTGGGTAATTTAGTGTTGCCCCACTCAATTTTTCGCTGAAATACGCGATTGGTCGTCCTCCTTGCATCAGCACGGCACCTATTCCTACACCAGAAGCATCACATTCAATTTCAAATGTTTTAGAAAAATCTAGTAAAGCCAGTAAAGGAGCATGAGTAAGCTTATGCTTAATAAGCTGAAACGTCTTCTCTTGTTCTTCTCCCCACTTGAACCCAACATTCTTCTTGATTACTTCCGTGAGCGGTGCAGCCAAAGTACTGAAATCCCTTACAAATTGCCGGTAAAAGCTGGCAAATCCATGAAAACTCCTTACATCTCCAATGCTTGTGGGACTCGGCCACTCTTGGATTACCCGAATCTTTTCCTCATCAACCTGTATACCTTGAGCACTAACAATAAAACCAAGAAACACAAGCTTATCTGTGCAAAAGGTACACTTCTTGACATTAGCATACAACTTTTCCTTCCGTAAAACATCTAAAACAAGTTTCAAATGTTCAATATGATCATCCAAGTTGCTGCTATAGATCAGAATATCATCAAAATAAACTACGACAAATTTTCCAATAAAAGCTCGCAAAACATGGTTAATTAAACGCATAAATGTGCTAGGCGCATTGGTTAAACCAAAAGGCATTACCAACCACTCATACAAACCTTGTTTTGTTTTGAAAGCTGTCTTCCACTCATCTCCTTCTTTCATGCGAATTTGATGATATCCACTTTTCAGATCAATTTTAGAAAATACACAAGCACCATGCAATTCATCTAACATGTCATCCAAGCGAGGAATGGGATGTCGATACTTTACCGTGATGTTGTTGATGGCTCGACAATCAACGCACATCCTCCAAGTCCCATCCTTCTTAGGCACAAGTAAAACTGGTACGGCACACGGGCTCATGCTTTCTCTCACGTATCCCTTCTCCATTAACTCACTTACTTGTCGTTGGAGTTCCTTCGTCTCCTCGGGATTACTCCTATATGCTGGTCGGTTTGGAATGGCAGCCCCGGGTACGAAGTCAATTTGATGCTCAATCCCGCGGATTGGAGGTAATCCTTGTGGTGTTTCCTCGGGAAAGACATCCTCATAATCCTGCAAAAGTGGAACAACAGAACTATGCAAGGAAGAATCAAAATCATTAGTGTTTAACAACGCCTCCTTGTACACGAGTAAAATCATTGGCTGATTAGAACACAAAGCTCTCTTCACATCACTCATTCTTGCATAGAAATTCGTTTTTCTCTCAATTTTTACCTCATTGGCCGAATCTTCTTTTTTATTGGCCCTCTCATTTTTCTCTCCTTTACTCTCCTTTTTCTCGGCCTCTCTATTTTTTTTCCCTCTCTGGCCGAACTCTCTCTCCGCACTCCAACAGTCGATTTTTTTATCCTCTTTCGCTTTCTTTTTCTCATTCTCTCCTTTTTGTTCACTCTCCTTTTGTAATCTCACTTGATCTTCGTGAACCTGTTTAGGTGTCATTGGTACAAGAGTGAATGTTCTTTGGTTGTGCACAACAGAATATTTATTGGTATAACCATCATGTTTGACTTGACGATCAAACTGCCATGGTCGACCTAATAACAAGTGCCCGGCTTGCATTGGAACTACATCGCACAAAACTTCGTCTTCATATCTACCAATGCGAAACGAAATTAGCGCTTGTTTGGTTACCTTTACTTCGCCACTATCATTTAACCACTGCAACTTGTATGGCCGAGGATGCTTGGTCGTTGGCAGCCCTAATTTATCAACCATGGTAGTGCTGGCAACATTCGTACAGCTACCTCCATCAATTATCACACTACATACCTTATTTCGCACGTGGCACCTAGTGTGAAAAATGTTCTCACGTTGCTCTTCTTCGTCCTCTTTGGCTTGCAAACTAAGGGCTCGACGAGTGACCAACAACTCACCTTGGGCAGCAAATTCTTCTTCATCCACGTCCTCCAAAGGTGGCATGGAGTCCTTGTCCGATTCGTCGTCCGTAACAACCTCTCCGTCGTCCCGTAACACCATCACCCTTTTGTTCGGACATTGGCTTGAAATATGACCCCTACCTTGACACTTGAAACATTTAATATCACGGTTTCGAGAAGTGGACAAATCATTTTTACCTTGGTTTGGAGGGCTAATAGTTGCTGGTTTTGGCTCGAATTTGGGCCTCGCAACCGACTTCTCTTCTTTCTTCCCATAATTCGGCTTCCATGTAGAATGTCCCGAACTAATATTCGAACGTGAATTACCCCTCCTCTTGAGCTGCCGTTCTACTGTGATAGCCATGTGCACCATGTCTTCTATCTCCACGTAATGTTGCAACTCCACCCTATCTTGAATATCCGGATTTAGCCCCTGCAAAAATCTCGCCATTGTTGCTTCTCGATCTTCTTCAACATTGGCTCGTATCATGGCTATTTCCATCTCTTGATAATACTCCTCCACACTCCTATTTCCTTGCCTGAGTCCTTGCAACTTTTTGTACAATTCCCGGTAGTAATGGCTGGGCACAAAACGTTTTCTCATCACCGTTTTCATCTCCTCCCAAGTCTCAATCGGGTACTCTCGGTTCCGTCGCCTATTCATCACCAACTGATCCCACCACACAATCGCATAATCCGAGAATTCAATGGCAGCAAGCTTAACCTTCTTTAATTCCGAGTAATTATGGCAATCAAACACTAACTCCACCTTCTTCTCCCACTCTAAATAAGCTTCGGGGTCATTTCTCCCTTGAAATGGCGGAATCTTCATCTTAATACCACCCATGTTATTGTCTTCCCGGTTCCTAGCTTCTCTATTCCCATTTCCATGCCTAAACCTGCCCCTATTAATTGGTGGCTCCTCCAAAGCTTCCAATTCTTCTTCCGAAATATCACGTCCACCCCTACGCCTATTTTGCACATTTAATGGCTGCCTATTACGTGTCCTAGCATCAACCTCATCCAATTTCTCCTGAATAGGCTCTAATGCACGTGCCAACAACCGCTCCATGTGCCCCATTAATGCTTGCAATTGGAGATTTGGAACGTTTTGTTGTGGAAGGTCATCTTCAGCTTCGCTTTCTTGATTTGGATTCTTTTTTTTTTCTTTTTTTTTTTTTAATAACCTGCAAAACGACGTTAGATAAAAAAAACAAAAGAAGGACCTCACTTCTCTCCCTCACGTGTTTCTCTCAAATAATTGATCACTCCGTTCACTCGTGTTTCACTCGATTTAATGGCTTTTACCCTCAAATGATCTCACCACTCTTGCCTTTTTCCACTCGTTTATTCTCTCTTTCGGTTCTTTTGGAGCTACACAAACATCAATCAGAATTAGTCTAGGCACAAATCAAACTAGTTGTTTTTACCCCCTTTGTGAAACAAAACAAGACTAGGAAACAAACGAGAACAGGAAACCTACAATCTAACTTGATTCCCAAGACACTTGTTACCCAAAATCACAACCCTAGCAGCATGAATGAAACTTTCAGACACCAATTACTCTTTCTGAAAAAAAACCAAAGGACTTTCACAAAACAAAAAAAAAAAAAAAAATGAGGATACACGATCTCAACGAATAAGAAACTCAATTTTTTTATTTTTTTTTTTTTTTTGCAGACTTCTTTCTGGTTTCTGTTCTTTTCTTTTCTGTTTTTTTTTTTTTGACGTTTTTTTTTTTTAATTCGACTTTTTTTTTTTTTTTTTGAACTATGAAGAACAGAAATAAACTAGAATTCGAACAAAAAGAAAATTTAAAGGATAGACAAACCTAAGACTAGAAACTTGGCTCTGATACCAAATGATACGAACCACGCCAATATGCTGACGAAACCCGTTATCAATAAAAGAGACACCAAGACCGTTTCTACTTCAGATTTGGATGGAAATCACCGCGACCCGTTGCTTATATCGAAGCAAGAACCTTGGTATATTGAAGACGCCACAATCAAGGATGGAGGACTTGATTGATAAGTCGGTTTTGAACTCCACGGAAGATTCCGATAAGCTCGAATAGTTCGTCAAAGAACCAAAGAAAGAATTCACCTTTTCAGAAAAATGATTAAATTCCCTTTCATTAAACATGAAAATGCCTATTTATAGGCCAATTACAATCAGAAATTCCAAAGGAAATTCGTCCAAAAATCAGAGGGAAATTACCTAGAACTAGAAAAGGGAAAGTTGACAAATTCAAATGTAGTAACTAACCCTAATTCACCCTAAAATAAAAACCAACTAAAAAGGAATGTTTTAATGGCTAATTATCAGCCAATTAAATGCCCAAAACTTAAAGGGAAAGAGCAATAAATTCGTTTCGGACAACTTGCACAAACAGATCAGCCACATGTGCCAACAATGGGAAAGTTTCCGAAATTCTTCATTAGCCTAGATCATGCCAAATTCGTGGACTCTTCTAGAATCTGGATCAAATTGATGAACCTTTGAGGTTGACGTGGGCCTTGGTCAATGGGCTTGCACAAATTGACTTGATTCCAAATTTCATAAATCAGCCCATTTAATGTTTCCTTGAATTTCTTAGCACGGGCTCTTGTAATTGGACCAACAGGAACTTGAATTGGGTCAGCCACCTTCCATGCATTTGAGCTCTCCATGTCTCCATCATATGGACTCCATGTCATCGCCCCCTCCATTTCTTCGCCATCTCAACTTAGACGGTCGTCTAAGCAAGCTTCCCGAATGGATCACAAAACTTCAAAATCTAGTCAGAATCCGGTTTGGTTGGTCGAAATTGGATGATGATCCATTGAAAGCACTTAAAAATCTGCACAACCTTATGGAACTTGGGATCTATTATGATGCGTATTGTGGCATGGAACTTCACTTTGAGGGAGGAGCGTTTCCAAAGCTTAAGGTGCTCTGCCTCAGTGATTTGAATTCGTTGAATTCGATAGTAATCGAGGAAGGAGCTTTGTGCGATCTCGAAAGGTTTGTCATTGGATATTGCCCGCAAATTACAGAGGTGCCTTGTGGACTTCGGCATTTAAGAAACCTTAAAGTGCTTGGATTTATTGTAATGCCCACAAAGTTCTTGATGTTCCAAGATTTTCATAGCCTTCAAGCTATACCGAAAGTTCGATTTGCTCACGAAGTTGATGGAGAATATACCATTTTTGGCTTGGAATCGCTTATGATGATCCAGGAAAGAATGAGAAGTAAGTATTATTTTAGTTATAGACATGAAAAATAAACAAATCAGTTAATTACCCGTGTTTAGTACAATGTAGTTTAAGTACTAATTGTTCCATGCAATTTCCTTAACAGGGAACAATGAAGTAGAGTGGGAATCCTCGCATTTTGAAGAACTAATGAGTAAGTTATCGTTGTAATCTATTCCGTGATTATGTACACATCTTTTGTTTTTTTTTTTTTGGATGAAATTTGATTAAATCTTACTTAAATGACTGGTTTTATGAAATTCAAAGCAGACTTCTTAGGGAGATTTTATTCAATTTGTAACTTTGTATAGGTGAAGTGCTTGAGAAGTAGCAGTGACTCATACTCATCTCAACTCGAAGTTGGCAACTCTTCACTGAAAATCCTACTGGCTCCGACTATAATACGTTAATTTCAGTTATGGTATGTATAAGACTAATGAAGACTCTTAATTTGTCGTTTATTGTGTTGATCATTTGTTATGTTGTACTGCTCCGGACGGGTCCTCATGTACTATGTCAACCAGAAAAGGAAAAATAAAATAAAATAAAGACAAAGATGATAATATTAATAAAGCTTTAATTAGCTCTATGGGAGCTTTGTTAATTAGAATTCCTAATTTAGCATGGTCATAATTCCTCAATCTAATTCTATTATGTTCGATACTAGTCGGTAATCTCCGAGTGAGAAGGAAAAACTTAAGAGATAAAAATCATACACAAAATTGCATTTTGATATCAAATCTTGCAAAAGAACATCAAACATAAGACTAGTTATGTTTGATCCGATATATTGAATTGTTTAATGTCAAATTTCCCACGAGAAAAGATTATAGAATAAGTAGTGAGTCCCCTCCCAAGCCAGTTTTACAGGGATGAGGGAAGGAGGCATGATCAATAGAATTTGGTTGGATTCGAGCTGGGATAGTGGCGTCCATTCCTAACCAATTCCGAAAAGGTTATCTCATGTTGGAGGGAGCATCCCCTCTTAGTGATCAGTATGTTAGTTCACGCAAATCCAAAGAAGTTATCACAGACGAGCCACATGCAGGAAAACTCGTGCTTTTGCCCTTTGATTAGACAACTTCTAGTGCCAAGCTTGCTAACTAACTAGGATTTGTGAAAACATATGAAGAGTGCGATTCTAACAAATATAATATTATCCATGTGGAAGCGAAAAGAAAGGCAGATTCCTTATAATGTCCTTGTCAAGTTTACTAATGTAAGTGCATCTTCAATTCAATATGAATTTTATTATATCAATGTCCAAATTCTGTATCTAAGAAGCAAAATTAATCTTCAATACCATCAAATTTGGTGAAAATTGCATACTTGGTGTCAAATTTAGGGGATGTTTGGACGCACAATCCAATTTTTGTATTTTTCTCTCAATTTTACTATTCACACAGTTTTGTTACTCAAACTTTAAAAGTCCATAACTTTGCATAGACAAGTCCAAATAAGATTATTATTATTTTTTTTTTTGAAATTGCATAGAATTTGGAGACGAACGAAACAAGCTCTATATTGATTTTTTTTTTTTTCCAAACACATTTTAAGTTTTTACACTTTTTAACTCCAGTAATTCAAGTGTCTCGATAAATGCACAATCAATTCAAACTCAAATTTCACAATCCAAACCTTAGCACTAAACGCATGCTTTGTAACAAAGATGGCACATGCTGAATTTTTGACATGCTGGTGCTAATGCGTTATGGATTCAGTAAGTAGTTGGGTTATTCCAGTGTTGGGGAACATACTTGTAAGTTCTAAAATTTTATTAATCATGCATTAAGCATTAAAAATAGATTAGAACTCCTTTTCCTTTTCGAGCATGCCAAGTGCATACAAATAAAACACAAAAACAATCATAATAGAACAGAAACGAGAAACAGAGAAAAAAAAAAAAAAAAAAAAACAGAGTTGAAAACAGAGGAAACAGAGTATTTGTAAGTGGAAGTAGTAAGTTATGTAAAGACTGCAATCAACAATCTTTGCAATTTGTCTCTGTTTTTTATTCCCAGGATTTCCATTTAACTCAATAATACTCTTTAGGGAGATGCCCATATCAACTTCTATTAGGATTAAATTGAGATGCATGGGAAAACGACCTTTTTTAAAGTTTCGTTTTAATAAATGTCTCAAATTTAGTTAAAATAGGATGTTTTCTTTGACTAGTTTCAATCAGTGTTTAACCAATATCAATAACTGTTTTACCGATCAATAACTAATTGATTGAATCTAATCGACTAGAATATCAACCATTTGAATAACGACCTGTCATTTTCTACAATAAACTGATTCGGTTCTATCTCATATGAATCCTAATTTCTCTGTTATTTATCGTTAACGTTTGAATCTTTACGTTTCTAGGTAACTTCAACTCAAAGAACAAGATAGGAAGCCAATAGAAGTAAACCTGCCACAATAAAAGGCCGTAAAATTCATTATTTTGCGAACAGGCAAAATCAAAGCTTCACTACCTCAAGCCTTATACATGTACAGTCCATTTTTCTGCTTGAAAATTGGAAACAAAAGTTTTCAATGGAATCCTTTGTGGCAAGGAAATTTTGCCTTTTGAGTTCTCACCAAGGGGATGAAAATCGTATCTCAATTCATGTTATTCCTTTGACATAAAGAGAAAATATGCACTTCATTTTCTTGTGGGATGGAAATGTTATACTTCGAGTCTTGCTGCCTCAATTGGTCTTCTCCCCTTCTGATAGTACTGAAAATAGATGTCGACATAATTCTTAACCTTCCGGTATAATCTCGGTCTTGAATCGTCGATCAACTCTTCAAAGGGTTCAATATCTTTCTCAGCCTCAGGAACATAGAACACAGCCAAAGAAATCCTCTCTCTTTCTGCATTTGTTACCACCCTGTGTACCGGGCTCTTGAACATTCCATTACTCGATATCTGCATATGATTGTTAAATCGAGCCAAGATCAGTAAATAAGTTGTGTCATTAATACTATATCCCGCACGTAGTCTTGTTAAAGGAAGTGTTTTTTCTTCTACAGCCAAAGCAAGTAACTAAAAATTTTGAAAAGAAATCAAAAAATAATTATAAATAGTTGAGTCAATCAAAAATCCAGAGGAGGTTCATGGCCAAGAGTAAAGATGCCCGAATAACGATTATTTTGGAATGTACCAGTTGTGTTCAAAACCGTGTTAATAAGGAATCAATGGGCATTTCCCGATATATTACTCAAAAAAATCGACATAATACACCTAGTCGATTAACTTCGGGTTCAGATTACTTAACATTTCTCCTTCTGTTCACAGATTCACCACAGGCGGTAGTAGCGGTGACATGCTAGTTCATGAGCAGTACTTCAATTAACAGTAGTGAAAAACAAGATTTATTGCAATCATTGTTACATAATACATAATTTTCTACATACAGTTTGTCATGAAATGATATTGGCACACTACTATGATGCTTTAATTGTAATCTTTTCTAAGTAGTGCTTACCTCTGCTTGATCACCAACATTAATGAGAAGAGCCTCGGGAATAATCGGAGCTCTGTACCACTTATCATCTTTCAGAAACTGTAGACCTTCCACAGATTCGTCTTGCAAGAGAAGGGTGATTCCCACGCCATCTGCGTGTGGTTTGACACCCTGGACAAGATCCGGCCTCGGACACTTGGGGTAGAAGTTGAATCTTGCATAAAGTTTTGACCTTTCTCCATATTGATCCACAAAGCAGTTCTCTGCCAAGTTCAACGACCTCGCCATGGCCTTAAGGACCACAACACTGATTGATTTTAGCTTCAGAGAATATTCATGCAACGTAGACCTGCAACACAATCCACACTTCATCGTTTACAAGTCGGACACCAATGCACCCGAACTTTCGTCGTTTACAAATTGGACCTTAAACTTCTAACTTTGTTAGTTAAGAACCGTCAACACTTCGCAATACAGTCAAATCGACAACAGACAACAATAAATGGACAGAAATTTAGGTCCCAACTATTTTGTGCAAAAATCGTGGGGCATTCCTTATCCATTAGTTATAGGACCGCAATTGCGAAATTTTTTAAAATTTAAGGTCCTATATGCCAAA